>JABWIB010003149.1:27659-37958 GCA_016617825.1 Platyplectrum ornatum | reverse complement strand
AGCTCCTATAGATCTTCCCTTATATGTCTCTATTGTCCCCCTCTAACCCACATGTGCAGGGTTAATATAAGGCAATGTAAAGCTCATGTGCCATGCTGTAACCCATACAGCACACTATCATGCTTGTATCAGCTCTGTAGGCTCAGTGTGGTGGGTGAGTGGCATGCTGCCTGCCAGTGTCACACTCTCCCCCTCCTTTACCTTAGCTCCATCTTAGCTGCGAGCAATGCATGCAGCTCTGGTATCTGGGGACAGAGAGGAAAAAGCTGCTACACAACATGATGCAAGCCAGACCATGCTAGATGCACTCTGAGTGACTGTTCTGACTTAAGGGGACAGCAGTGGAGGGAATGAAGTTACATAGAACCGGCTGATTGATGTGATCTGTATTCGGCTTTGTAGGACTGATAACTGGAACACAGACCCAGCAGCAACTCGAGTATAAGCTGAGGGGGGCAATTTTAGCACAAAAAATGTGCTGAAAAACTATATATATACAGTATCTGGCCCTTGTACTAAAGGCTTCCCTCCTCTCCTTCAGAGTTTGATACTGTAATTCATTGATATGTTTTCCATCTTGTTACAAACTTGAAAGAAATTAAGATATTTAAAAAAAGAAATAGTACAGTCTGAAGGAAAAAAGAATTAAAAGGGCAGTTGTCAATGGTTTATTGAACAAACAGATTCTTTATAGCCGGTACTCTTTGAAAATCATCAGTGTTTTACTATATCTAGATTTAGCTACTGGTAGTTAAACCTAGCCACTTCTTGAAATGTTCTTTATTAAATCTGGCAGTGAATAAAATCTCAAGTTCATTCATAAATATAAGTAAGCCAAAAATTAATTCCACTGTAGAAGGAACTATTAATTATATGAGCAATTAGAAGTAAAACATTACCTTACGGATGTCGATGCTTCATTCTAATTTTGCCAGTCACGAACATAGTCATAACCAACATCTCAAGTTCCTACTTAAAATGCGTCTAGAGAGCCGTAACCAATTAACTTCATCTGCAAAAAAGAATGGTGATTTTGTGCGGCTTGAAAGATTCTTGGAAACCCCTTCAAGGAGTATTGTCACCTTTCAAGCCCTCTTATACTGCTTTGCATTTTTCTGCCTTCTTATTTATTTTACTGGTGTTCCTGATCCACAGATGATTTCTAAATATGTCATTCAGGTTCACAATCTCAGATGTGCTTGTTACATATAAACACAAAGCTTATGAGATTGTCAGAGTATGTTAATCAACAAAGCTATAAAGGGCAAATAAACTGTACAATATCTGAAAGTAAAATGCTATGTTTAATGTTTTCATGACTTTCAGATATGTATTCTGTAGTTGTGATGCATCTCTGGAGTGCCAAGTGCATATTCCTATGGGACATGAGGGGAATTTTGCTACTTAAGGGGTACTTTTATATGAAGGGGAAGGGAATGTCACGCCAAACTCANGCATGGGGTTATGATCGCAGATATGGTGCTAGATTTCTGGACATCCTAGGCAGAGTTGCTACCCCATTAAAATTTGAAAGGGGAAATCAAGTGAATCAGACTCTGCAGAATTGCCTGTCATACAACTTGACAGTCAGTCCAGCAGTGGCAGTCAGCAGAAAGCAGGCTGCCAGGTTCTTCTATCTTTTGAGCCATGTCTGATGCCACAAGGTTCTCCCCACCCAGACCCAGTGCTGTGGTCAATGGCCTACAGGGTTGCCATCNGGGGGACAGCTGGTCCTACAGTCCCAGGCCCAGCTGTAACCCCAACCCCCGGCAGTGGGTTTGAGTTCAGNCAGGCTGCCGGCAGCGGCCGGCACGCCAGTACAGAGCATCGTGCCACTGCCGGGGATTGGGGGGACGGCCGTCATGTGGGGGGCCCGGCTGCCCGGGACTTTGTGGGTTCCAGGCCCGGGTGATCCTGGTGGCGGCCCTGACGGCCTAATATCACCTAATGGGTCACCAGCCCTTATAATTATTATTATTATTATTATTAATAGTAGTAGTAGTAGTACAAGAACAGTGCAAAAATAAGTACAGATAAAAATGAAGCAGAACACATGGACAAACTAGCATGGAAATAGCCATATGATGAAGAAAGAAAGTAGAGATGTAGATAAAGAAAGGCAGAGATAGTTAGGGGGTAGAGATCGGTCAGGTATAGGGAGATGACAGGAGTGTGGAAGGCTCTACTCGTGTGAGTGCTAAGCGAGAGGGGTGGACAGTACAGCAGACATTGGGACAAGACTTCCGTAAATTTCTAACTTAAATTTAGGGTGTCTTAAAAGTCTGGATACAGAAAATGGCCCTTTTGATGTCTGTCTCAATCTGGTCCATTATATTATACAAAGACATTTGCACTAGACATCATTATGTAAATTTCCTTTAATTGCAAGGTATGAAAAATAGAAAAGTTACATGAAACATTTTCTGTGAAATTTGTATATAATAAATGTCATCATCATGTACAGTATTTTCAGTTTTGCACAATGTAGTTTTAGACACATGAATCTGAAGTTCAATTAAATCTGTCCTAAAAGACATGAGAGCATAAAATTCTGAGATAGAAATGCTTTTTTATGTGCATATGCAAGTCCATAAGAAATATAACTGCTGTATCCCTGTACTTCATATTTCTGCAGCTTTACTGGAGCCTGAACTTTTTTAAGATCTCTTTGGTTGACTGCATAGATTTCTGCTTCATTAAAACGNACATGATATTACTTAGAAATCTTGGGAATAAACTTTGGAGAAAGACTATCTGCTCAGGCTTGTTATCATTTCATAGACATTCTCACACACATAGCATGGTTTTTTACCTAGCTGAACATATAAAACATTTCAGCCTTTGGAGATGCATACATATAAATGTCTCTCAGATCACCACAGGGAAACTGTAAGTACACTTCATAAATTCTCACTGTTTTATGTCTAAACAAAATAAACGAAATAAATATTATGCATCGTTGCTTGTGTGTGACTATTTCTAACATGTATTATATCTTTATTTTGTCAATAATTTAAAAAAAAAAAAAGGAACTTCAAGGGAATGTGATCAGAAGTCAGAGATGGCTGGACTTAAAACGCAGTTGTGTACCCTGCATTCCACATTAGAATGTTCTATCCTTTCTTCTCAGGTTGCCTGCTAACAACATTTCCACTATAAAAAAAAATATTGNTTGCCACCACACATGACTTTCATACACATAAATTATCCGGCATCAAGTTGTTATAAAATAGGTGGTGAACTGCAACATTTTTATAATATAGGACCAGATGCAGGCTCCCATACATCCCTATGAACTGACCCATATGAAGTCTTCAGGTGGCCATTCACGTAAACGAATATTGTAATGAAGTTGCATTTTTCGGTCATGAGTTGAAAACTCTTTGCCATGGATGTGCTTGTTACTAACGATTCTTGTGACTGCACTAGTCGGTAGCGTCAAAATTTATCATTCGGAATTTCCGATTGATTATCGGTGCGGGGGTCCTGCCGTGGATGGCAAAGACCGACACCGCTACCAATGTTTTCTGTATTTTTTATTCTAAATAGAACGGACCGCACCTAAAACTCAGAATCAGGTCCTAAGAGTACAGTCCCTGGCTGATTGCCCTTACCAGGACTCAGCCCTGGCCAGGACTATGCACGCTAAAACTACACCTTGGACTTTATCCAGACTTGCTTCAGAACTCTGTTCGCACCCAGAAATTGACTCAATAAAGGGAGAGGGAAGAGTTCTGGATACTTACATTAACTTTATTGCATGGCCTGCCCCCGATAGCGACATCTACAGCATGCATGCTCATATGTTAGTAATTAGGCTATTTATGCGTAAATCACCTAAATTACTTACGTTGGGAACTGGTTTCCTTGTGTTGCTAAAGAATTTATTTGCAATTTATTTGCATGTGATAGACATGAATATAATTCAAATATAGACACATGAAAATGTAAAAACCTCATGTAACCATTAGAAGAACAGAAAACTAAAAGAATGTACTCACTTATTGGGTTATTTGTTTACAACATCACAGGAAAGAAAAAGTTATAAATCACATTTTTAAAAATCTAAAAAAGTTNTAAATCACATTTTTAAAAATCTAAAAAAGCCAAAACACAGGAGGAGAAATAGTTTTCATATTTGATGGATATTAAATATGTTATGCTGTGCTTACCACAGCATATGCCAACAGATGTATGCTAAAAATAACAGTCCAAAGTAACACACGGCTTGTAACGCTTCCATACTTTTCAGAGACTTAAAGAGATCATTGAAACAACACATGTCAAATGTTATTACGATCATGGTTTTNAGTCCATCTGCTCTAACCTAAGAAGGTGAAACTTTACTTAAAGTGAAACTTTAATGGTGACTGTGGTAAAATTGTTCTAACTACAGCTCTAACTATTTTTTATCTGTTTCATATGCTGTTCAGGTAAATANTATATATATATATATATATATATATATATATATGTGCTATTAAATATATGTAAAGTAGATTGGTTAGTAAGCCCACAGTTAATGATTAGCAAACACAAGATAGACTTTTGTTTTGTTTATATGTTTCCACACCTCATAATTTGCAGTTTATTAAAAATCAACTAATTTATTCTTTTAGTTCAGTGCCACTTTTCTTGCTAAATAATTCATTAGTTTTTTTTGGGAATAATCAGCTGTATATCTCAATGTCCTTTCAATNAGGCAAATACATTACAAGGGTATTATGCAGAGTTTGATCACACTTGCTTACAAAAACCACAGAAGACAGGAAAATAACAATAACATATTTAAAGAAACATGAATAACCCCCCATATCTCTACTTTTTTTTACATGACATCTGGTAGAACAAACTTCCCTGGTTATACAGTATTTCTGCAAGCAAAGTTGTATCCAGATGGCACTTTATCCAACATGACTGTTAGACATCGCTGCTAAACAAATGTGGATGTGGGATATAAATGCTGCTTGCTTTTATGAAGAAGACAGTTCCCATTACAATGCTTTCTTTTTAAATGTAGGTGCTTACTCAAGTCTGTTTGCTAGAACCTTCAATNACAGTGACTGCTGTATGTGTTAAAGAGATAATATCAAGGTTATAACATTGTAAAACATGACAAACAATTCACGTCATTGTAGAATTGAAACCTGATAAAGAGTTTTGCAGCAGCTGTTATAGAGACATGGATCAATAGATGTGGATTACATAGACGTAGATTAATCATCTAATCCTGCATATGACCAAAATTGCATAGCAGGTTAGATCTATATTTGCACATTCATCTGACTGTTATTGGTTCTGACCAGGTAGGGAATGGAAAAGAACCAGTTTACACGTGTGCATGCTCACTCAATGGCATTCCACTATGGATCTGGATCCCATAGATCAAGACTTCCGTAATAGATCNATTTGCATTGGTGTGGTGGGATGAGTGGGGTGTGTACATACATGGTAGGAGGATGGTTGTATGCTAATCGTAACAGTAAGGGATGGGTTTAGNCCTTATGTATNGCCCTAACTTTCATACTGTTCCCATGTGAGAGTTAAGGTAAGGATTAACTAATAAAAATTCTTATGGATATGGCATGGATTCAGAAATGAACCAATATCCATTTGTGTCCAGTACATTGCTATTAAAGTGCTGTATATTCTACAAACCGTATTCTACAAGACCCAGCTTTAAGATTTGACATAGTCTGGTGATTATCATGGCACCATCACGGTGACACTAACCTAACCTCATGTGCTAGCATATTATGATATCCAGAGCGTACTAGAACAATAAACTACAATGCAGGTGCATGAAAGGAAAAAGGGTATTTTACAAAGAACCAAACAAGAATCCCCAGCACTCATGCTATTAGCCAGCGACAAACTATGCTACTTTATATAATAAATATAATGGCAGAAACGTCCGTCACATACATGGCACATATATGTGCACATACATGCTTAAGCCTCCAGCCACTTACAAGGCCTTTCTGCTTATGTTGGTCCTAACTCTAAATCTTTCAGAGCCCAACTTTGCGACACATATCATGTGCAAGACACCTTGAGAAAACTCCCCATAATGATTCTTGTTTGTTCCTGTGTAAAATTCCCTTTTTCCCTTCAAGCACCTGCATTGTGTATAAAAGCTTGTCTGAGATCTCAGAGGGGGTGTGGTCTGGGATCTCAGCTGATGAGAGGGGGTGGGGTCTCAGCTGATGAGAGGGGGTGGGTCTCAGAGAGGGTGTGGTCTGGGATCTCAGATGATGAGAGGAGGTGAGGTCTCAGAGGGGGTGTGGTCTGAGATCTTAGCTAATGAGAGGAGGTGGGGTCTCAGAGGAGCTGTTTGAGGAAACATTATGGGGAATTTTCTCAATGTGTTTTGCATTTGGTCAGGAAATACATGGGCTATAAAAGATTTAGAGTTAGGACCACCATAAGCAGAAAGGTCTTGTAAGTGGCTGGAGGCTAAACATGTATGTGACGGACGTTTCTGCCATTTTATTTTAAATATAAAGTAGCATAGTCACTGGCTAATAGCATGAGTGCTGGGGATTCTTGTTTGTTTATATACATATTTCTTTATTTAGTATTCAATTTCTCTATACGGGCAGCACACCCCTTTCTACAGTATGCTGTATTCTTTGCTGTATTGGATTATATTATAATAATAATAAAAATTTAAATATACATATATATGTATATATATTCACTTTAACTAAAAACATAAAATCTAATTCTACAATTGTTTGTTTTGTATATTTCTTGCCAATTTTCATACAGGTTGTTTGGCAAACTACTGTTTAAATCATGCAACTAGAATTGCATTTGTACAGTGTGAGTTTAAAACATGCTGTTTGATGTGCTGTTTGGCCCGCACTTCAAAGCAAATAAAATCCTGTGTTTTGATCATACTAAAGGTTAGTAACCCCCTGTCCAAATTGAAATAGAGAAAAAAGGAATGGAAATGTATGCAGAATTTATCTCCTGACAGGCTTAATTCACATGGAAATGCTTCTACAGTATTCATGAACAGCACTCTAAAAGGGGCTACTGAGAGCATTGGTGTATGCTGACTCTAAACTCTCTCACTGGTCACGTTCCTAATCATGGACTGGGTCCAGATCTTATAATGATCACATGTCTATCAAGCAATTCTATGTGTGTGATACTGTACGTGAGGGTAGTACACATATGAACCCATACAAGCTGCATATCACAGCATTTGTATGTATTAATATTTATGAGATAATACAATCACAGCTAGTGTAATAAGCTGGTATAATAATATATTTTTAGCATGCATCATTACTAAACATGAATAAAATTAGTTATTGGATTTTCAAGCCTATAACATAATGCATTGAAGCACTTAATTATATCCTATGACTTATGGGACTTATCTTTAAAAACAGTTAGTGTAGTGTGGCTCACAGTATGGCAGCAATGGAAGCTCCAGGCTACACTACTGCACACGGACTCGGTGATGCATAACCTGTATAAGACATATTACTGTGTGAGTCCTTCATGGGTTTATATGAAAGCACAAAAACACTTTTATTATCAAATACTTGCCCAAGANTACCTTGATCTCTACATTTTAGTATATGAGAAAATATTTTCTTAATGTGTGTAGGAAATAATCTCCTGAAAAGTGATATAAAAACCAACTGTGAGTGGAGGAAGGGTAAGATGAGTTCATTACTAAACCCAACTTGCAGCATCCCCTGTGTTTGCTTGATTCTCTACTTGCGTATCATACTATTTGCATTGGTGAGTTCATCATATAGGTAATAAGGATGATGACCAGGGCTCGAAGTGAAGGGGTATACGGGGGTATGACATACCGGCACTTCTCCCACTGATGTAATGGAAACATTTAAAATCTCCATTGACTTCCATTATTTCCTATGTTTCCATACCCCCACTTCTCAATGTCCATACCCCCACTTTTAAATTTCCACTTCTTGCAACGTCTTGCAACGTCTTGCAAATCTGTGCAAAGTAATCATACAGGAGTCAGATGGCATTCAGGCAGCGTTTCATCAAACTCTTCCAAAATATATATATTGCTATATATTTTTTAGGTCATAGGTCAGCTGAACAATGGTGATATAAGTTCTTACCATAGCCAGTAAGTGGAAAGAGAACAATACATTGCAAATCATGATTTTAATAAATAAAGTTCTCCGTTCCCTGTCTAGATATTACTGTATAAAGTATGTTTTGTGAGCACTTGCTCAGACTTGCCAGTCTGCGTTTTTCATTCCTGTGATTTATTACAGTATATAAGTCATAAAGGAGTTTCAGCAGACCCAGAGCATGCGTGTAAGCCAAATTGCTTTCTTTACAATTCAAAATAAGGAGGTTGCTTTAAAGTGAGAACAATATATCACTATGGAGTGACTGGACTTCAGGCATCAAATCTGCAATCCTATTCAATGTGATATTTTCACTCATTTATATTTTACACTTTGCAGCCTATGGATTATGCAACTNCTCTTCATTTGGGCACTAACGAAAATAAAAACTACTGGATACAAATCAATAACATGAATACTTCCCAATTGCAGCATATTGAACCAATTCAGAAATCCATCTAATAGCGTAAACTTCTTGTGTATGTCCCCTTAATAGTAACATTGGTGCATGCATGCGCCATATGTTACAATCAGAAAATCCAATGTAAACAATGTTTTCCATAGGGGTGCCGTGTTTGAATTCCGTATGGTTAATACTCACACTGTAGGCATGGATACCATGCAAATTGCGGTGAAAGGGCGACACATATGAAAGTTAAGGTAGGGTTCTGGATATGTTGGAATAGAGGTAAACATATTGGACTGGAACACACCGCACCAGTGTCCCTTTCGTATATATTCCACATGATCTTCATTTATAAATACATTTCATTTTCTTCTTTATAATAAGTGCAAAAGGAGGTAAACAATATATGGAGTTTTTATAGATCTTCAACTCAACTTCCACATCAGTAATGAAGAGGTACAGTTGATAAGCTTCACTAAATTGCTGACTTTTGGAAGTTGTATTTAAAGTTTAAATGTACTTTAGAAAGTAAATTGCTTTTATAAAATGGCGTTTAACGTTCACCTGCCAACATTGCTGACAAATCNGCAAAATCACAGTCCTGCTGCCAATTATATAAACCACAAAGAAGCATTTTTCATTTGACTAATATTTAAGTAGGGGATGAAAAATGTTTCCACACGAGCGTTCCTTTAATTTATCACATCTTACAACTGTCTCCTTTCTGGTACANAATTTTAATTAACGTCATATGCACAGACTGTTGACCACAGAATGTCCATAACTCATTAGGCCTTTGTTATTGATTTTTCTTTGATTCCTGAAATCAATAATTTGTGTGAAATTGTATGTAATGAATTGGATTTTAGTTACATATGTGCCTGTTGTGGAATTGTGGATGCTTTATTTTATAGTGAATTTTTCTTTGCTAAGGTTTTACTTATATAGGTGAGATTTTCATCCTACATAAGTATATATTTGTGGAAAATGTTTATGTATTATTGAGTTACCTATAATAAATGTAATTATTGTGCTATTCTCCAAATAAAATACATGAACAAATTGGTGATTACTCCGATTATTACATTTTACACGTGCCATTCCATACATTTTCCAGGTTTGCCTTGAGCTGTCAGACCATTTTCCTAATTAGGTTGGCTCATGCGGTGAGCAAATATATACAAAACAACAGTGTGCGGCAGCTTTAGGGTTCAGTACACAAGGTGAATGTGTTGGTGTAGGGGAAGAAAAAGTGTTCCTTTGTCTCCAAACAAGGGAATGATATTGAAGTCCATTGTTTTTAAATATAAAGGAGGAAATGACCAATATGCGGTTATGTGTAAAGTAAACCGACACATAGCAGATGTGGTTTTAAAATTGAAGCTCGAGGGTTTACTATCCTGTTTTTCAGAGCATGAAAACTGAACGTACATCTGATGTGTTATAGTTTACATATTGCATATTAAATGTGTATGTAAATCATTTCGTTTTACCCATTAGATCATCCACAAAGCCATTGCTATTGGGGCCAGTCCGCTAAGTAGGGGACTATAAAAAAATGCCAAATAGTGTGATTCTTTTCCATCCATACATCCACTGTCAAATTCTCGTTATTTTATCATTGTCAGTCTCTTGGAGCCAAATGACTTAGGGGGTTATGTCAGTGCGTACTTTGTAAATGGCAGGATTATACATTTATACGAGCTGTGCTTTGCAACAATTCTGCTAAAACTACAATTTTCCCTAAAAGCTCACAACACATTT
>JABWIB010003148.1:35750-48369 GCA_016617825.1 Platyplectrum ornatum | reverse complement strand
CAGACCTGCCGTTAATATAAAAACAAATCTTGGGAAGACACCTTCTATATACATTCACATGTAGTGCAATAATACTATGGACATATTTATTTATTTATTAACATGTTTTTATATAGCGCCATCAGATTACATAGCTTTACAGACATGACTGGGTGGTAACAGACAGAATGGGTGGGGAAGAGAGTTCTGTTCGCAAGCTTACATTCTATATGATACTNGGGATTGATACAAAGGGGTAAGTGCTATTATTATGGACCAGCCNGGTTGTATCGTAAAAGTGCTCTGTGCCCTNTGTGATCCAGTCACACAGCAGTGTTATTAGCAGAAATTGTTGGTAAATAATTATAAGCAGAGTAGAACATGTTAAGTAGGTTGAGGAATATGGTAAGTTTGAGCACTTTTTGGAGAGTGGAAGATAACCTTAACAGGCGAGGAAGATTATTCCAGAGGGCAGGTGCAGCCCGGGAGAAATCCTGTAGTCAGGAATCAGAGCATTTGTTTAGTGTAGAAGAGAGCTGTAGATCCTGTGAAAATCTTAGAGAACGAGCTGGGATATATCTAGAGAGGAGTGAGGATATATATGTGGGTGCAGTGTTATTGATGACTTTGTAGGTTAGCAACAAGATTTTGTATTTACAGTAATTCTGTAGAGTAAAGGCAACCAGTGTAGAGACTGGCAAAGTGGACTGGCGGTAGAAGAGCGTTTAGCTAACATGATTAGTCTGGCTGCTGACTGTAGGGGGCGATTTTATACTGTGGGAGGCCAATTAGGAAGAGTGTCTTGTGTGAGGTATTTACATATTCTGGAAATGTTTTTTAAATGTATATAACAGGATTTAAAAACAGATTGTATGTGTGGAGTAAAGGACAGTTCAGAATCGAGACAGCAAGCTTTGTGAACAGGAGTTATCTTAGCATGGTCAACATAAATGGAGAGGCCAGGTGGACAGCTTTTATTGGCAGGTGGAAAGATTATTAGTTCTGTTTTTGAAAGATTAAGTTTAAAATGGCAGGAGGACTTCCAAGATGAAATGGCAGAAAGACATTGAGTTACACGGGCCAATACTGTTGGTGAGAGCTTGGGAGTGGATAGGTATATTTGTGTATTGTCCGCATAGATGACTTGAAAACCAAATTATTTATTAGCTGTCCAAGGGAAGTGGTATAGATAGAGAAGAGCAATGGACCTAAAACTGAGCCTTGTGGTACTCCAACACACAGGGGAAGTGCTGGGGAGGTGGATCCACAGAANCGAACACATATTAAAGATACTGATGTACAACTAAATCTTAAAATGCAACTCCCTTNAACCAGCAATGTTCCACAAATTAAGCTGCTTATTACAAATAAGTTGTATAATTTAGTACAGACTTTGTGAAGAGAGGGAGACACAGAAATATGCCAATATAGAAAGGTATGGTANTATACCTATTAATATACCTGTTAATCCGCCTCTGATGCAAGTATTGGATGGATTCAGATGTGTATGCTTTGCAATTGCATGTACTCACTCCCTGAACATTTGTAGAGTAAACTCACAGACGGTGTGTCATGCAATATTTGCATGTTTCATGACCAGGGGATTGTTCTTACTTTAAAGAAGTAAAGGTGATTTAAGGGCACACCCGAGAGCTGTCTACTNAACACTAATAAACAGGTCCCCACAAGCCCGGAGAGAATTAGAACAAAGAAATAACTATTAGTATGCGCCCACTATCATGCTAATGGTTGTTTCTTTGTTCTAATGATTGTTCTCATTTTGCCCTGTAGATTGAAGTTGACTTCTAGGTATAATATATGTATTATTTGACAGCTAATAATTTCCTTTGATATGCTAATACTTAATACATGTTTAAAAATGATTGGATTTAAAAAGACGACAAGTACAAAAGTTTTAGAAGAGATCTTGTACTGAATTCAGGGATTCCGGCCACAGCGTGCGGCCACCAGGTCCATTTAATTCAAAGCAAAAGCTCATAGAGAGTGCATAGAAAGGGGAAAGCCATCATCCCTGCGCTAAGGTAAAAAGCNCAGAGGTTCCGGATGCCCTATCCAGAGCCTCTACTAATGTATACACACTGAACNACTAGGTTTCCTTTTCAGACCTTGATGTAATACGGTGATGGCTCTGAGCTAGTTGTATCCATTTGGACGCTGAGTAGCGTTCACTTTATTGTAACATATCTATTAGTCATCGATGACTGAAAACTTTAGAGTTCCTTCCATACTCCAAATAAATAAAAGTGGAGTTTTCAAAGAGAAGAGGATGCTTCACCACTTAATTAGATGAACGATTAGCGATGTGTTTTATCTGTTAAGACTTTTTCAAGCCACTTTTATTTATTTATTTGGAATACAGAAGGAACTCTAATGTTTTGAGCCATCAGTGACTAGAAAGAAAAATCTTTCGATTGGAACAATTTATCTTGTAGTGTATGCCCAGCTTNAGAGTTAGAGAGATGATGTCCTCTAGCCCAACGGTNTAACAGTAACACTGGTCAGTGTCTGTGTGCAAAATGCATCAATGCCACTATCATTGTTGAAATAGGCCACTTTAAAAGGCTACACATCGTTAACAAGTTATAAATATATATATAAAAAAAAGTTATATCACGCTAGTGTAATGATCACCTTATAGCAGTGGGTGCTACTGAATGTTTTGTCAGACGTGGTGCCACGTTNCTAGTGTTACTTAGAAGCGNAATTTTACGTCTTGTATAGGAGAAACACATGATTTCATACGANCCTGAAGTATTTCTTTCTTTTCCAAAAACGGTAAAAAGACTTTGTGCAGATTCCGCTATGTATAGGTGGAGAAGGGAGCGGTNGGAGTGGTCGTCCACAATACGTAGATGAACCTGCATAATGCATACACTANAAAATTAGCTAAGCAATTCCAAAATTCGATTCACTCAACGCTGAAATTGCTCAAGTCTGGATCCAGTCCAATACGAGTGAAATCTCTAAATTGTTCTAGCGATACAGCTTATTAAAATCCATATTAAAAAATTGTTATGATTTTCCTTTATGAGAAACACAGATATTACTAGTCTTAAGTTTCTCAATTTTCTATGATTTATGAACTATGATCTATTGGTGTCAAAAAGCAGAAGAAACCTATTTGGCATTATGTCTATGTTGAAAAAGAGGATTAGCAAACCATTATGTCCAATACACTCCTCAGCTGTGACTTCTGGTTTGTCTTTGGTCACAGCTGTTACCTAGAAGCTGGGAAGCTTTGCAGCTCTGTCAGGCCCATCACTTCCTGCTCTATGCATTTACTAAGCGGTGAGATTGCAGTGAGAATGGAAAGTGGGGATGTTGCCCATAGCAACAGATTCAAGCTCTCAGTTTCATTTTACACACTAGAGAATGTGAACTCGANTCTGATTGGTTGCTATGGGCAACATNCCCACTTTNCAATCTCACTGCTTAGTAAATATACCCCCTAATGTCTGTTTGTGGTCCTTGCTTTGTGTTGTGGTTCCATTATTTTCTCTGACCTTCTCCTTGTCTGCCTTGCATTTTTCCTTATACCTCTGTTATTCTCTTCTGCCCATTTTACTTGGTTTTCTCTCCCTGTCTCTTGGCTCTCCCTGCTCTTGGTCTTCAACGTTCGTTTTCTATTTGATTTTTCTCATTTATATTTTTTCTCTCTGGTTCCTAATTTCTGTTTTTCTCACTTTCTCGGTTCTGGTTTGACTTTATTACACATTTGTTTCAGTGNATTTTGGCACTCCTCATTCTAGTACATTTCCCTGTCCACTGGTCTTCTGGTTTCTCTATTGCAATTAGAGCTGTGGGTTTCCGGTGTTGGGCTCTGGCCTGCTTGGTCACTTCTTGTACCTGATAGGTGCCTATTTGTTTGGTGTGTATTTGTCTTGTCCAGTCCTAGTTCAGGATATTGAAGTTGTGAGATGTGAGCTATTGGCAATTACCTGTTTCACACCGACTGCTTAAAGTTCATACACACCTTCAGTGGATAAAGTCCAGGGGGAATTTACTAAAGGTCGATTTGGAGNNGGAATTGAAATCGAATCTCAGGAATTTGAAATCGACATGGCTTGGGNATTCTTAGTATTCAGTAATGGTCTATTTCAAATCAATTTGGCTCGATTTGACTTAGGGATTTGAGTTCAANTCCCTGTCGATTTGCTATGTATTCACAGGGATTTGGCCAAATCGACCACTGATTTGAACATTACCTCATCATTGTCGATTTGAAATCCCTGCAACTGTTGTTGTAAATCGATCAACAATTACCTGGCACATTAATACAGGGTAATATGTTTTTTTTTATGTAAGGTATGAATAACATATAAATGAAAAGGTCAAGTTTTTGTTTGCCAACAAATACAGATGCAACATGACCATAAAGATGAAAAAGTATAAACAATTTACAAAATAAATTATGGGTACACTGGGTTCATTCACAATCAGCACACAATGTAACCCTATAAAATATCAGACTTACATGAAAAATGTTTTTAGGAAAATGGGTCAAATCCCCTTAACAAGGTGTCGATTTGCCTATTGTTGATTTTGTCAAATCGACAATGGGATTTTAGCCACACAAGCGATTACAGACCAAATCGACAGGTAGTAAATAGCAAAATGGCCAATTCGACAAGCAAATTGATTCCCTTTGTCGATTTGTGTACAAATCAACCTTTAGTAAATTCCCACCAGGTCTCAATTATATTTCGCTGTCCTTCATAATGTATAAAACTCAAATAAACATATCTATTAAGAATAGTGAATAATGCTAGGTCCACTTAGATGGTGCCATGCCACTTCATAAATTAAGATATTACCTATCAGCATATGTTCTGAAAGTTTACGTGTTCTGATGGATTACATGCGTAGCCCTAAAATAGTGGAATTGGTGCATATTCCTCTTTCACACATATCTTCTCTTCAGACTCAACGCTGGATCCAGACTTGCATACTATTGAACTTATAATTAAGTGGCCAAAACCATGTGGAATTNCAGGGGAGTTAAATGTAATTAGTTGAATCAGAATTACAGGTGAGAGATGATGTTTGGTAGCACAAGTCTAATAACAGTGTAACAGTAACGCTGGTCAGTATCTGTGCAACATGCAAAAATAAAGTATTCTCTCTGCATGCAAACACTGACATTTATTTTACCTCCCTGCAATTCAACATGGTTTTGCCCACTTTACGCTTCTAAGTTCAATAGTACATAAGTCTGGACCCAGTCATTAGTCACTTTGTAAACCTAAAACAAGGGCAGAACTGTGGCTCATTCATTAACACTTGTGCCTCACAACACATAAATTTGATTCACAGACTCAGATTCTTTATCTGTGGGATTTGATGTTGTCCCTTTGTGTTGGGAATCTGAAGTATGANTCCAAGGGGTTGGAGATGGAGTAAGTGTTCTCTATACAGTGCTGCAGAAAATTTGTGATTGTGGACAAGGACAAAACCCAAAACACAAATCAAAGATCATAAAGTGTGCATTCATTCAGTGCACCCTCTAAAGGGTCCATTTGATAAATACATTTTAATTATAAATGATAAGTTTGTGTTACAAACTGTGCAACTTCTTAAAAAGAAAATACTTTATTTTACACCAAGCCCATTTGGCAGTCAAAAAGCAGCGTTTATGTTTTACCAAATAAAAAATACTGAATTTCTTCTTTCATAGCAATTTACATCAATTCATTGGCTTATATTTGTTCACAGTTAAAAAAAACCCAAAAATACAGACAATATATATATATGTATGACATAAATGACTACTGCACACTCTGGGGCATCTCGCTCCACGCTTTTGCTTTCTTCTTGGCCAGTGATAACCATGGTGGTTCCTCTGGGGTTTGTGGCTGAGAAGACCTTACGTTTCTTCCTGGTTCCATCCGCATCTCATCAGACACAGCTATAAGCAAACATGAGTTCATGAACAATTAACACAAATTTATACTGTACATTTCTAAGAAACACTATTAAACAGTTTCCACAAAGTTACACAATTTGTGGAGAGATAAGGCTACATACTAGGTTACATACTGCCGGGGACTTCACACAGCAAATAATCTGGGGTTTCTCCCTGCTGCTCAGTGGATAATTGAACGATCAGAGCATTTCAGAGATAATTTTAGATCAAGATAAATTTAAATTTATCATGGCACAGGATTTGTTACATCACTGCGAAATGTATTAATGCTGAATGGAGTTAATGTGCTACCTGGATTGTCGCTGGATGCCACGTCAGAAGTCTTTACTTCAGCTTTTTGTGGACTGGTAACACTAATATTGTTTTTTTTGAAACATTCGGAGGGGGCCTAAAAGGATGGAAAAAGATTATTACTACAAATATCATGTAAAAATGACGCACACGCACAAACTGCTACTTTCCAGAAATTTTCATGTGGAAAAAACTTTATATATACGAAAAGAGTGTTCATGTAAACTGACTTTCTTCAATCCCCATATTTGCAGCATTCACCAAAATGTTTACAAGCTGTAAAAAAATTAAAATATAAAAATGACCAGAACTAGAAATCTGAAAAAACACAGGGCAGTATATTTACTAAGCGGCGAGATTAAAAAGTGGTGATGTTGCACATAGCAACAGATTCGAGTTCACATTCGCCAGTGTGTAAAATTAAATTGAGAGCTTGAATCTGATTGGAAAATGGAGATGTTGCCCATAGCAATCAATCTCACTGCAATCTCGCCACTTAGTAAATATACCCCAGGAAGTTTAGAATTGCAACTACATGTTGTGGATATGGACCAAAATCATTTTTTTTTTTCAAAGCCATGTTACAATGTATTATGTAAAAGTTTATAGTTTTACTCAACAAAGAACCAGTACCTCAGTATTGTCACTTTCGTTTGTGATATTCTGCTCTTTAGCAAGGGGATGATGCTGAAATCCCTTCTGTTTCAGTTTTGCCATGGTAATCCATGCAGGTTCTTAGGAATAAAAAAATGTAAATTAAAAATGGTCACTTATTATTGACAGGTATCCTGTACTTTATAGTAAATGTATAAGCTAAATGTTAAACTCAACATGGATAACCATGTTAATTGATATTAAAACACATGGCACTCCATGCAGCAGTGCAGAGCGCTGATTATATTTACATTGTGTTTCAGCTTACAATGGCCCTGATTCAACTGACCGTGAAGATGGGGTGCAAATAAATATCTGCAATGTAATTTTGTGCGATGTGTGCTCCAGATGAACATTGTACTTAATTTATATATAAAGTGTTCAGCATTCCTACATGGAGTTGTTTTAAGCAGCCATTCACTAACATCCTTCAGGAAAGGGGGAGTAAATGCCACCTGCCCCTTATCTGTCGTCACAATATTGCCACCCTTGCAATTATGCCAATGCACTACTGGATTGGTTCTAAAATACCTCAAGTGACTATTCAGTGAAAAGTGAATCGTACCTTTGATTTCTTGAGGTGAAAGATCTTCTACTTTAGGTTTCAGCTGATTTTTCTCTTCACTGGTAGAAGCGGATTTACTATTTTTTGAAAAATCGTGTTGCACATGTAAAGTCTTTTTAGGAGATTGCACATTGCGAGCTGCCACCAATGACGCAGTATCTACATAAGATGGGCATTGCTTAGCAATCTCTTCTGGATGTTCTTCGCTATACTTTACAGAAGATGAAGTGCTCCTCAGACGGACCCCAAAAGGTACACAAGACTCATCTTTAGCCGCTTCGCAAGGCTCACTCTTACACTCTGCGCTATCAAATGATTCAGATCTGATTTTACTAGCTGCCATACTTTTACAGGACGAGATATCTTTGGCACTTGATCCAACTGAGAGCGCCCTTTGCCATGCTGGAGCTACAGTGAATCTTACTGGTTTGTTGGAGGCTTTGGTTTTGCTGTCACTGTCTGAGTCTGCAGGTTTAGTAACTTTGCATTCCATGGAGGACTCTCCACTAGTCAAAAGGTCGGAGTCACTGTCATGAGTGACATTGGCCAGGGACATGGAAAGGGAGTCCGTTTTATGAATACCTGGTGCACTTTCAGGGTTCCCATCCGACTGTTCATTGCTGCCCTCAATAATCAGTTTATGAAAGGTTTCCACTTTCTTCTCTGATGGTGGTGGTTCATTAACCTCAACATCTGAAACCAAAGTATCTGATGCCTCAGGAATTACTTCTGATAATGTTTCTTCCTTTGATACAGGACTTTCTACATAAATACTTTCACCTAATAAAACTATTTTGGGGGCATTTTTAACCCTTTGCTCAGCTTCATGTCCTTTCATGCTTGCAGGATCCAACTTTAAATCATCTTTGGTGCTCTCGGTTTCAACGAACGTACTTTCTGATATATCTGGCACTTCATCTTGTACCTCTGATAAATGGATAATTACTATATCATCTTTAACTTTAGTCGCTGTATTTTCATCTATTCCACATATTGACGTGTCCCTCAGATTTCCAGATGCATTATATGCTGTACCATGACTCACGTCTAAATGACCAGCATCTACTTCGGCATCATTGAATTCAATAGGTTTATCAATAAGAGTAACGTCACAGTGCTCTGGACACGGCTGTGCTGGTGATGTATTTTCTTGCTCTTTCTCAGTTTGTATTTCGGTAGATTTTACCTGGTCGGCTATAGCAAGTAGAATACCTTGTAAAGTCACATCAGGCTTATTTACTTGTGTTTCATGAAGAGAAGTTTCAGAAAGTTCTTGCGTGTTACAGTCTTCTGATTTGTTCATTTCCATTGTACTAAGAGTCATGTCCATTTCTTTCTCCTGTACAACTTCATCTAGAAATAATAGAAACACATTCAGCAAACTATTATATTGTTCAATCAAACAGCAAAAGGCACAATAAACAGACTACCAAAATGAAGGTATAAAATTAGACGCCATTAGGCATCTTTTGGATATTTAATCCTTGTGTTGATGTTCTTTTAGGAAGATAATGAACCGTGTTGAAAAGTTTCTTCTTATTTTGGCAATCATACACTAAATATCACATATATAACAGTAGTATGTTTATTGCTATCAATACACCTAGCAACTGACTCTTTATAAAGAAGTTCTTATAAATGAATATGGATGGTAAAAAAAGTAAAAAAATATTCAAATAAAAATAGATGCAGATGGAACTGGCAACCACAAGCATGTAGTACTTTATTCAATTATGCATACAGAAAGAAATGTATAATAAATACCTTTAGTGTTAATGTTATGCGAGATAAAAGTGTAATAAACAGTGTTAAAAAGCATGAATGGAGAAGCCATGAATTGAGAAGTAATCCTAATTTTATGACCACCTTAGATTATAATTAAGATTGATGTGTTTTTTTTTATGTTGGTTACTGCAAAACGTAGAAAGGGATGGAGAGTCTAAGCCAGGGGTAGGCAACCTGCGGCTCTCCAGGTGTTGTCAAACTACAAGTTTCAGCATGCTTTGCCACTTATTAACTAATGTCTGTGAAGAAAAAGCATGCTGGGACTTGTAGTTCTGCACAGAGGGGGTGGTATATTGGGATAAAGCAATCCTCTATTGTAGGGGTAGAATACCTGTGGCTCTTCTGATGTTGTCAAATTACTTGTAGTTTAACAACAACTAGAAAGCCACAGATTGCCTACCCCTGGTCTAAGCAGTATAATTGGTGAAGAAGACTAATTTGTTTAGATTAATGCATGTTTATAAGGAGACTGAAGAAAAACGAGCATGTAGGTATGAATTTATATACCACATATATACACTATATGTAACAGGAATTTAAACTACTTTCCAACTTTATATACTGTATATGAGAAAATGTAGTTCTCATCTTGTATCTGTGTAATATTGTTCTATGTCATATAAATTATGTGTATATAAAATGTTAGATAGGCAACATAAAGTAATGGGAAAGTTAAATATTAGCAGCAAAGGATGAGAAGTATTAGACCATAATGCCAGAAAAACAGAGAGACAGGCCGTTTAGAGACAGGTTAGAGAAAATATGAGTATTCTGTCACTGTAATGAGAAAGTAAGCTAGCCTCCCTTTACATTTAAAACTACTTGGGATAAACATAAAAATATATTTAAAATTAAAAACATACAATAAAAAAACAACCCATAATCAAATGTGTTTGGAAGTCATCAAGGGTTTAAACTAATTATATATGGACAGACTGGATGTTGTCAAATGTATTGTTAATGATAGTTCTACCTTTTGTTATTTTGATTTGTTCTCTTGGTGCTTCTTGCTGTGAATCAACCTTTTGGGAAATCAAATATATAAGCAGATTAGTTTACTCAAAGTTTACAATCTTATATACCAGCTAATATCATTTTACCAAACATGTCTATTGTCATAAGCAGTTACCAGGCCCTCTTTGGAACCTCTATAACATAGCGAACCTAAACACTCCTCCATACCAACTTGAAATACCAATTTAAAAACAACCAATAATTATATTATGTAATATACTAGACAACCAAATCTTTATTGGACAGCCACCCCATTCCCATTCCAATGCATTGAGGAGCTATACCTCTGCAAAAGAAGAGGCTAAAATTATAATGTGTTGAATTAGAGTTTAGGAGAGTATTGTAATTCCACTCTAAACTGCCATGTGAAAATAAAAGTATTTGTGTATTATGACTTCAGGGCGCATAGTGCCCTGAAGTCATAATAATAATGATAAAGGTTTTCATACACACTAATGAATGTTATGGATATAGGGGCAGTGGCACAGAAAAAGTGCTCACAGTGGACAGATAGGCCTGAAATGCAATTTCATATGTAAACATCTGCACTCCTTTGGAAACTGTGGACTTTTGGTTGATGAGTTCTCTTCATACTGGGCTCTGGTACAGTTGTAACCATTACCCCACATTTGCATTCTTCGGCTATTTATTATTATTATTATTATTTTGGCTTGCAAGACTGTTTGTACCTTAGTTTGTCTTATATCCAGGTTTGGTTTTCTCCGCTTCTTTGGCTTAACTGCAATCCGATGCTTTGCAGCAGAATAGTCCAGGAAGGCCACAGAAATTGGTGGAGAGGAAAAATCTAGAGGAGGAAAGAAGCTCAGTGGAGTGATGCAATGTGAGGATGATTCTGAGGGTTCCTATAAAGACAAAAAGGGGGACTTTTCAATATATGTTTTCTCAATTAATGTTAATTAAAAGTGCTGTAGCAACAGTTAGCTCCAGGATAATCGTAGTATCAGCAAGAACAAGTCGGGCAGTAAGTTGGGCTTTAGTCTGCCCTTGATGATGGAGCCAGGTGGACACGGAAACAGCTGTCAGGCTGTGAGAGGGCTACAATGATTGTTTATGGGCTGTAACTGAATAATGTGCTTGCTGATACTATGATTAACCTGGTGCTAATTGGTGATATAGGTCTGTGAATTTTATTACAGTTAATACTACCCAAGATTTCTTTACATATGCTATTGCTGGATTTGCTATTTGTATTTTGGGTTTTTCTTATTTTAGATGTTTAGCACACATTTTCATTTGTTATATTTTTACAATTGCTTTTGGACTGTGTCATGGTCAAAAAGAAATATATATAAATTAGCGGCATAAAGACACCTATCCACCCCATACAATCAGTGGGACTCCAACTACTAACATGGCCAAGACCAAAGATCTGTTCAAAGACACCAGAGACAAAATAGTACACCTCCTCTGGTCTGGAAAGGGCTATGGGGAAATTGGCAAGCATCTTGGTGAGAAAAGGTCCACTGTTGGAGCAATCATTAGAAAATGGAAGAAGCTAAACATGACTGTCACTCTCCCTCGGACTGGGGCTCCATGCAAGATCTCATCTTGTGGGGTCACAATGATCCTAAGAAACGTGAGGAATCAGCCCAGAACTATACAGAAGGAGCTGGTCAATGACCTGAAAAGAGCTGGGACCACCGTTTCCAAGGTTACTGTTGGTAATACACAAAGACGTCATGGTTTGAAATCATGCATGGCGCTGAAGGTTCCCCTGCTTAAACCAGCACATGTCATGCCAGTCTTAAGTTCAGCAATGACCATTTGGATGATCTAGAAGAGTCATGGGAGAAAGACATGTGGTCAGATGAGACCAAAATAGAACTTTTTGGTAAAAATTCCACTAACTGTGTTTGGAGGAAGAAGAATGATGAGTACCATCACAAGAACACCATCCCTATTGTGAAGCATGCGGGTGGTAGCATCATGCTTGGGGGGTTTGCTGCACATGGGACAGGGCGTCTGCACTCTATTAAGGAGACGATGACTGGGCCATGTATGGGTCAGTTACAGCACTGAAGATGGGTTGTGGTTGTGTCTTCCAACATGGCATTGACCAGAAGCACACAACCAGGATAACTAAGGAGTGGCTCTGTAAGAAAAAAAATCAAGGTTCTGGTGTGTTTCTCAAAAAAAGCCCAGAATCCCGACTGATCTAGAGAAGATCTGTGTGGAGGAGTGGGCCTAAATCCCTCCAGCAGTATGTGCAAACCTGGTGAAAAACTATAGGAAATGTTTGGCCTCTGTAATTGCAAACTAAGGCTACTAAATATTAACATTGATTTTCTATGGTGTTCAAATACTTATTTGCAGCTGTATCAGACAAATAAATAGTTTAAAGACCATACATTGTGATTTCTGTTTTT
>JABWIB010003148.1:9471-35620 GCA_016617825.1 Platyplectrum ornatum | reverse complement strand
ATATAGATAAAGAGATATAATGTATAATCGTAGACAGAAGTGGCCAGTCCTATCATGCAGACACACCTGATGACTAAATGTACAGTGTATAGGAGGACTACACCCACACGCTTCACTTTATTGAAGGATTACGTCATATAATATATATTCATCTGGAAAAGTGGAAAGTCATGAAATCAAACATTCAATCCTTACAATGTGTCAGCTGTGTCTATTTAGACGTGCAGGATATTGGTTTCATTTTGTCTCAGAGTTTTGCGTTTCACAAAGAGGGGCTAGCAAAAGGCCTATACTAGGGGGCAGAACCTATGACAACTGGTAGTAGCTATGTCTATTCCTACCAAGCAGGAGAAAAATCATTGTCAGCCTTAATGCAAATGTATATCCTGGAATGGCCTCATTTAAGTTTCAATACTTTGGTTCTGTTTTTCTAAATGTTTTCCGAGCAATCTAGGACACCACTAAGGCCTTCTTGACTATTAACAATTTAAATACCCCTTGCTTCACATTAGGACATGGTACTAGAAAGGGTTGCCCACTATCACCCCTCCTCTTTAATATTTCTGTTAATCCCTTTGTTCACCATGTAGTTGTGTCTCCCTACTGGAAGGGCATTCAGGTGCGCGACACTGAAATTTGTGATGTAGCCTTTGCCGATCATCTTCTCTTATATATGGGAGATCCCAAAATCACCATCCCTTTACTACTAGACAAACTGGATGCCTTTAGAGCTATCTCATGTTTTACTGTTAATATTTATATAACCAAAGCCCTGGCTTTCATTCCTGAGGGTTAGGTTCAGGATCATACTTTCTCATTTAAAAAATGGGCCTCCAGATCATTTAGAGATTTCTGCATACATATTCCGCCTCGCCCCTTGCAACTATATGCCCGCAATATTACAGGTCAAAGTATTGTCGCTGAACACCATGCTTGGAAATACTTTCTTGGAAGATGTAATTTTATTAAAATTATTAGCTTTCCCCAACTGTTGTATTACTTACATATGATCCCTTTACTCATCTCTATTTAACTGTGTTGCCCTTCACAAAGCTTTTCAGACTTTCATTTGAGTGAATAAGCACCCTCGTACCTCCCTCCTGAAACTACAGCAACCACCTAAGCTAGGTGGTGTCAATCTCCCCTGTGCCATGGAATATAGTTTTGCAGTGTTATACCGCTACTCTATGGACTGGGTTTGGCAGGATATTCTGAGTCGCAGGATACTCAGGCGACTTTGGAACAATCCCTCAGTCCTGACCTACACCTTGCCCCTCTACTGCATACCATTATGATCTCGTCTTTGTTACTGGCCGACTCCATGACTACATTACCCTTCAATCTGCATTCCCTACTGTCCCCATTTCCCTTTTTTCCTAAAGGGAAAGTTATGCTCACATGCTTTTGAAACACCCACCCTCTACTACTAATACGGGGGGTTTTGATGGTGCTCTACGGCTGTTCACCTTAACTAGAACCTCCATGTCCTTGTTGTATTCTCATATTAGAACCCTCTTTTCCCTGGATTCTCTCAAGACTGGGTTGGCAAAATGGGTGGATACCTTCCCCAAATATCCCCCTCACTGACCTTCTTAACACTCATGTTAAAATGTCTAAACATCTTGTTTCTAGCTCCTATAGGGAGATGCTGTACAAAATCCTAAACAGGGTTTGGGCGGGTGGATGATACCAACTGCTTTTACTGTCAGGCCAATGAAGCAGACCTCACCCATTGCTTGTGGTCCTGCCCAGTCATCCAGGAGTTTTGGATGGTTATTTAAACCTATGTACAAGATACTTTGCACAAGTAAATGTCTTTATTTGTGAATGGGCTTTTCAATCCTCTATTACCTGATATCTATAGAAGCCTCTCTACAGGTGAGCAGAACTTATGCTTTATGTGGCTGTTGCTTCCAAAAAGGCCTTTGTTCCACATGGAAGAATCATGACCCTCCCATGTTACACATGATGAAGTCCCGCTTAGCTTTTCTTTTCCAGATGGATTGGGTGGAAACCTCTCAAAACAAAGACCAGCCAGCTACTAAATTTTTTCATACCTTGGTGTCTCATGTGCATAGTTTACCTCCTGACACCACTGCTCTGTTAACCCAATGTTTTCAGCTCACTAACTGGTACCAACATGCTTTGCTCACGTGGGTGCTGCTATAATAACCTTGGCCGGGGACTCACAATGTCCCGGGCCCCCCACGACGTCATGACGTTGCAACATCAAAACAGCAGCGAGGGAGGCCGACAGGCCTATTTAAACTCGATTAGAAACCAATAATGGCATTTAAGTGAGTTCAGGCAGGCTGCCGGGCCCCTGCCGAGGGGGGTTGGAGGATGGCCAGGCCTGGGAGAGTAGGCCTGATGGCGGCCCTGCTCACAGGTTCTTGCCCATTCTGAGTTTCCTGTTAGAGCCTGTGCCCCTGCCCTCTATGTATATACTCCATGCTTCTATCTTTCCTGGCTCTTCTTTTGCACCTGCCTTTATATCTCTTTCTGTTCCCATACCCTGAATGTGATGAGGTCATTCTACATTGTATTTTCATTATTTTGGGCTTTTTTTCATTATTTGTTTTTTGAACTTATCTGTACCAACACAAAGACAATATCAAGCGATCAGATACAACCAGACACATAAAACAAGGACAATTAATTAGCCAAGAAGTGAAGAAAAGTTAAAATTGATTATTAGTGTTATATTTTGGAAGAATCGACATTCTACTAAAACATCTGGCACTTATGCTTAACATTTGTGCTGAGATGTTGCATGCCATTAATCTTTCCTCTCGCCAACACTATCCACAAGGCAAACACAGAACACACCATCTGTCCTGATAAAGGCATTTAAATGAGATTTAATCACAAGCTGAGCATTCGCTTATTATGATTAACATGATAAAACTGGATTCCAAGACTTGTCCAGGAGTCTTCTCTAAAGGAGACCCATCATTACAGAGAGAAGGCATGTTATTATTAGCTATGCTATATATTTTATTCATCTGTAATTAGAAGAGGTTTTAAAGCTATCACCCTAGACGGCGACTTCCATTCCAGTCCCCTAAACCACATGGCTAAAATAGAACTTTAATATACACTGTGGTTCAACAATGTCCAACATGTGACTGCCATTTATCCACAGTTACACTGACTTGGTATACTTTCCCAGATATCAACTGAGGTTAAAGAGCCTTGTGTCAGACTGACTTACGGATATTTTTATTGTATTACTGCATACATCTATTATCTGCCAACGCTATGTACAGATAAAGGGACAAATTGCAATTTTTGCAAAGAATCATAAGAAATAAGTTAACAAGATCATTGTGACCCACTCTCTCGTAATGTCTAATTTTGGTAAATGTAAATCTCTGCCATGAATGGGGGCCACTCCCTTCACATGTACAGACTTCAACCAAGTGCACCAGCCTTAAAACTTCACCATCCCAACGTAGTAAGTCTGGATACAATCCAGTGTTATGATCTAGATGAAATGCAGTTAAGGTGTACGAGATCAGTACCCAACATCTTAGTATAGTATATTTAAATGAAAATGCTAAGCTTACATATGTCTGGCACGGTGGAAAGTTTGTAGCGCCAAATAAATAAGCAATAATAATAATAAATCACTTTGCTCTCGTGTAAAAGATTGTGTATGGGGACGAATTTCATATGATTTTATTTGTGTATTTGCGCTTCTAATATTAGTACCTGCTGTTATATGTTATATGTCTATATATCAAATATGTTTTATTGAATTTCTAAGAATGGAATTTGGAATATTACAATTATACTCAAAGTATTTAGTTGTTTTTTTGCAATGCCTTTAGCGCCAAGATTAATTGTATTTTCTGTATCGCTTCTAAAACCTTTGAGTGTCATGCAGGGGACAGTGGGTGACAATATTAAATGGATATTTCAGAAAAGAAGAAGCCACCACCTGTGAGATGGTTCCAGAAAAGCATCACATATGAAACTCAATTTAGAATACATGCAAGACATGGAGAGTCACAGGAGACTTTCAGGAGACACAAGGGACCAGATCCAGACCTCCAAAAAGGTGTAGAAAATGCATGCTTTCGCAGTGCACTCAATCAAGACTGACCAGGGAAGGGTTGCACTTGTGTGAGGGGTAAATATTACAATGTATAGTATAGACTTGTAGGGCCAATAGATGCACATTTCTGGTTTATTGCTATTTTAAGTATTGCCATGGGAAGAGTGGAAGTAGTGTCCTGTGGTTGATCCAGTCCATGCAAGTGGTTTCCATAGTGCTCGCACAATAAATATTGTATTCTGGATTGCTGAAAGCAGCCCAATCAATGTCACTTTCATCTTTCATGTTAGCCATTTGCAATAAGAAATTGTAAATCTGAATAATAAAAATAATCTTAATGCAGGATTTTGAAGAAAAAAGTAAACTATAATTACTAAACTAGATGTTAACTTGAATAATATTGTTTTAGAACTCTCAGACATAACATTAGATATAAAATCATTTATAAAGTAAAAACTTCCATGCCTAAAAAGGTTGGTGAGGAAATAGTTATTCTAAACCCAGTAAAAGCTAATAGCAGCAATTTTCTAACATAATAGGCAATTGCAGGTACAAGTTGAATTTAAAACATCAGGAACTTTTTTTTTATCGAGCAAACTCATTAAGATTAATTGTAGAACCTGTTCTGACAGAGCTTTCCAAATGACCAGCATAAAACAGATGAGCAAGGGATTAACTGAAAATGCTTACACATTTGTGTCAACATGTTTTCTACTCTTAATTACTTTCTGTAGGAGTTATAACAAGTAAAACAGAAAGAGCTCGTCTAGTGTTCCTTTGTGGCACAGATTAAAATGTTGTGTGTAAGTGAAAAAGAATGGAACTATGTTCCTGGACAAGTACAATAAAGTAAACAGGAAATTAAAGACATTCATGAATCCAATACCATCATGTTAGTCAGGGATGTAGGTATCATATTTGTCACTATTTACAAGGCCTGAAATAAATGGTTTGTGATTTATATGAAACTTTTAATCACTAAAAGAATAAATGGAGGAGCTATGCTTTGCTGTTTTAATTTTAGATAGATTACATAATTAATTGAATTAAGTTATATCAGGGTCACCATCCAAAAAGACATCAGTATGGGGTTGGGGTTATGTTTTATGTTAAACCCCATCCACAGTACGTTAAAACCATCTATTCATATATTTACTAAGGATGGGTGGCTTAAGTTGCAGTCTGGGAGATTAGCCAGCTCTCCCGGAAAAGTTTGAGTTCTGGGAGAGGTTTATATATATGTATATACTCAGTTTACAATATTATACTGCTACGTTTTTTGTAGAGGAAGGTCAAACCCCACATAGGGAATTTATAACACACCAGGAAAGACTCGGGTCTAAATTCTGCTCTTTATAGAGGCAATGGAGGACATATACGAGATTCCTCTACCATGCCAGATGTTGTGTAATGGACTTCCTAGCATATGGTACCACGGGTACTGGAACCTCACTGGTAGTCTGGATCAAGTCCTATATTATTTCTTAAAGTGACATAATAATCTTACGTAAAGTTGAAAACAACATGTGGATAAATGAAGTGGGATGCACATAACCTGAAGAATATTTGTTTATTAACAGGTCTATCAAAAAGACATTACTGGGTGGAAACAGATAGAATAGTTGGGATAAAGGGGAATAAATGCATTAAACACATTTGTTATCAACAATAATAACATAAGTTAGAATGGAAAAATAGACTGTAGTTGGTTCGTGACAGAGTATACTCTCAGCATGGCATTGTGCTTTTATCCTTTGTCAGTTTCTGTTTTGCAAGACAGAAACCAGGACCCTCCTGCTAATAGTGTGTGATGAATCAGTTACAGGGCATGACCTCATATAGAACTGTGTCTGTTTGGGTATATCGAAACACTGTATGATCAAATAAAGGAAATGGGAAAAGTTGATTAGTATATGTTACTAGAGCTAGCGAGATATATATAATGTATACTATATATATATATATATATATATATATATATATATATATATATATATATATATATAATGTAGACTGTTTGTTACTACTCAGTAAGGCTGAGGTCTAAATAAAACAAAAGCCAATGTTGTGCTGTGAAAAGCCTTAAGGCATTGATGGCTTTTCAAGAACCAGCAGGGGGCAGTTTCATGAAAACAACAGGGATCTTTATGGTGGGTTTTGCTTTGGATGGTATTGCACATTAAAATCTGTGTTGATGCTTTTTCTATTTTAAATTACATTTTAATTTGTTTACACAGCACCTACATATTACATAACCATTTGAAACCAATGTTTAAACGGAATTTATTCAGAGAAAAGTTCAAATTATTTGATTTAAAGCCCCTTATTAAATCTAATTAATCTATACATTTGTCAAACCTATTCATATTATTATACATATAATAATATTATAATTAATATACAATAAACAATTACACAGTTTACTTACTGGTTCGTCTTCACTGTCCGTTCCTCCTAAACTTAGAGAGCTGCGCCTCTGGCCACTGTTGGGAGACTGAGAAGAAGAAACACGTTATATTATTTTGTTACGAGCACAAGCTATAACTCTTCAGTTGCAATATATAAGGCAACTATTATTATTATTATATTTTTTTTAAAAAATGACTTGCGCAAAGCTTAAATCTTAACACTTAAAATTCTAATTTGTTTTTATTATTTGAGCACTTAGAAAGTTGATACGGCATCTGTATCCTAAAATATTACATTTACATATTATTATTATAATGTTATAAATAGATGCACTTTTTTGCATCTATTTGCATCTTTTTTGCACTTTCAAGATTGATTGGAACAAGTTGTGTTATTATTATTATTATTATTTATATAGCACCACAATATTAGACATTGCCACCAGTCCCTGCCACACTGAAGTATACAGTCCAAGTTTCCTAATTCATTCATACACACACATTAATTTTGTCAGCCGTCAATTTACCTACCAGTATGTTTTTTTGTAGTGTGGGAGGAAGCCTACACAGGTACAGGGAGAACATTCAAACTCCACAAAGATAATTCTGGTCATACACCAGTGAGATCCAACGCAGGATTTCACTGGTGTACATTCGATGCATATCATATCTGGGTGCAATGTGCCTGAATCCTGCCTACAGCAGGGAAGATTCAGCGATGTGCGCATCGCATCATCGCAGCCTGTATCTAGGGTTGCCACCTTCCTCACCAAAAAATACCAGTCAGGGTAAAAAAGGGGGTGTGGCTTGGGCCAGGGATAATTTTGCAACCTTCATGGACCCAGCAGCCAGGATCTTAAAAAAATATATATATACATTGCTGTGCACACAGGTGACAGGTACAGCGCTGTGTATATAGGTAACAGGATAGGTACAACGCAAAATGTCACCTCTGCACATAGGTGACAGGTACAGCGCAAAATATATATAATATAATACAATGTAAATTATAATGTGACTGGCACTGTGTATTCGCCAAGGGCAGCTGTAGCTGCATTAATTAAAGTAGAACCCCCCCCAAAAAAAAAATACAAAAATTACAAACAAAATACCACCACTGGCCTCCTGGCAAAATTACTGGGCAGGCCGGTAGTTTACCGGCCAGGTGCCAACCCTATCTGTATCGGCCTGGTGTATGGCCAGCATAAGGCCTAATCTGTGAATCTAACTCCGGACCCTAGCACTGTGCAGTCATTACAACAAATACAAACGTACTTTTCCTGATGAATGCTGAAGAATCTCATGCAAGGTGGTGATCTCTGGAGGACTCCTCGGTAACCCATCATCTTCTGAGAGTGCCCCAGAATCCTCCTGCTTCTTAAAGACAATGGCCTGTGGCGGAGAGCCTATTCGAATGTTCTGCTGGAGCTGAAGCTATCAAATAATGTACAGCTTAGTTACAAACAACCAACAGCAGCTAATACAAAATTGTGCAATATAAATGATATTGGGAACATGTTAGATGCTTATGTTTTTGTGCCTTGCTCACATACTAGTTACATTACATGATCATTAGCCATTGTTGTAATATCCCATACCTGCAATGCTTTCACTTTCCCTGGGGTGTTTTCTTGTATAACGTCCTCCTTTGTAGCGTTCTCCGTCTCAGAAATAAACACGCTGTCATGAGATACTGCTTTGTTTCCCATATTTCCTCTGGTCCTTTAAATAAATGAAAAACTAAATAAAAACATATAGACATTCTTCATAATTTGAACAGAGGATTCCTTGAATATTTTTTTTACATATCAGCATTTATTGATAGCCAGTTTGGGAAAGGAAGAATTATTTAATTCTCATTGATGCTTCTACTGCACTCTCATATAAAATACCTAAGTTATCTTAAAAAAAAATATACAAATATACCACATATATATTACATTACAGCTAATTTTCAAAAACAAAACCCTTGTTAACATGTGCTTCTAACCATAATTTGCATATTTATCAGTTAAGAAGACCCTTCTTTTTTTTGGTTTCTAAAACACATCTGGTGACAGAGGCGGAACTACCACTGGTGCAGCAAGTGCAAGGCACCGGGGCCCATGAGGATCCAGGGGCCCATGGGGTTCCCAGGATTCATGTGGCGCCCGGGGTCTGCAGGTGCTGCAGTTGTTTCTCTGTCCCTGAAACTCTTAGCTCAGCCATTCAGTTGTCATCTTCCTGACAGATGATCGGCTGAGCATATCGGCTGTGTCAGGGAGAGTCAAGTGATGCTGGCTGTAAATCCACCCAAAACATGATATGTGCACACCCTGGGCACCTACCAATATAGCCAATATACGAAGACGGATTTCGGAAAACAGCACGCCCGGCCCTTTGAAGGGAAGGGGGCCCAAAGAATATTTTGCACTGGGGTCCATGACTATCTAGTTCCACATCCGCTGGGTGAACCATATAGACAAAGTAATTTTGCCCTCCGTAAGCCCTTGTCCATATGCAACTATTTAGACAGTCACTTCTTTTTATCTGTGTGACTCATGTTTGCATTGCTAGATTGCCAGGGAATTTTATACCGGTGTATGTTTTACAAGAACAGGACCTGATATTTGAAACAATAAAAATATATCAAAATTTCCTAAGAATTTAAATGACTATGGCCTATACTTTACTTAGATTATCATTTTTATCCTGCAGCAGGTTCGTTTCTCTTTGAGCTACTAATCTACTAACACTTACCTGTCATCTGATGTCCCGCACCCACTCCAAAGACTCGGCTCAGCCTTATACAGAAATGAATCCGAGCTATGAGCTATATTTACTAAGCCCCTTTCTTTTAATTTTCTACCCTTATCACTTCAAAATGAAGCGTGTGATATTTATTAACCCTTGGAACGAAGTTTATCATTCCACTCTGAGCGTTAATATAATGCCATATTCAGATGACGTTAGGACAGCGATCCCCCTTCATCTCCATTTTCTTCCCTCTATTACTGGTTATTAGAAGCAGTTAAAAGGGGGCACTTGTGGGGTGGCCGCCGGGATACTATCCCCAGGCCATCTCCCCATAAAAAATAAATGAATAATTCTGTGGTGTTGCTTGTTCATATGAGCAAAGAACGCCACCTTAAGTAAAAATAAAAGAATTAAAAACCAAAAAAGAAAACCAGATGCTGTTCTCTTCAGTGTCATAATCTCGGCACATGCGCAGTACGACAAGACTTCTAAATCCCGGAATTACGTTACTGCTCTTATTCCGGACAGCATGACACATGCGCACCGGACGAAAGGCTTAATTTCTGTATGAAGCTGAGTTGGAAGTTATCGCAGGACAGATGACATGTTTTCGTAAATTATATGAACAAAACTGCCAGGTCCATAGAGAACCGAACCTGCTGTACCTTTGTTAACACATAAAAATGATAAAGTATATAAGTGCCTATAATACGACAAAACTTGCCCATCAAAAATAATAGACTAGAATTAACATGTATTCAATATAACCAGTTATTTTTTGTGCAGGTATTAAACCACCAAATAAAAAGGACTGTGCACAAAACATGTCACCATTATTCACCAACTTCTTATCTCTTTTATATATCTAATATATCTTCGAAAAGTAATCATTGTTTTTTAATATGCGTAATTGTGGGCTGAATCCAGAGTGTGAAAATGATGGTAGGTGCACGATTGCACGATTTCCCTGGCTTTCTACCAAACAGTCCAATCGTCCTTATGGGATCAGCACAGCGTTTTGCAAACAGATTGGTCCTGAAACAGTTCAAACCAATAACACGATCTATCGGTTTGCAACAACAATGCGACTAACACTGTGCTGACTGGACTGGACTGTTTTATGTACATTATTATAATCACATCAGCATATACAAATATTTTGTTTATAACTTCTGAAATTTGTCTCCCTGGCAACTTTTTTCTTCAGACTTTCATACTCCTGATCTGATCATGTGGCATAATGCTTCTATTACTGTCCACTAATTGGGAAATGAAACCTTCTCTCCTTCCATCTGACCACTTCCTGTTAACCCGATCTTTATTTAACACCCACACATAATAAATATAAATATATATATTTTCGCCTAGAACTCTTAATATTGGTCTGTGTTTTAAGCAGAGGTACAAAGTAGGACCACTGTGATAGAATTACAGTATTGTAGCAGGCCATAAAAGTGCTCTCCTAAAAGTATTTCCTTACACAGGATCCTCTGCAGAATGAAAGGCAACTGTGTTGGCTCCAGATACACTGACATCACTGCTGGACTGGCTGGGTTTTAATTTACTCTCTGCGATTGGAGCTGGAGATTCCTTCCTCTTCTTCTTGATAAATAATTTCTTAAATGCCTGGAATTTGGATTTCTTTTTTCCTGTCACAAGAAAACATACAAAAATATGTAAAAAAAAAATAAATATTACTGCTAAACCAAAGTTCATTACACTTCCCTAAACCATGAATATTTTATACCGATTTCGAATTATTTGTAGCAACAATAATGCTATATTCAATGACACTGTTCCTTTAGGAGTTTTTAGTTGTAAATTACTAGTCTTAGGCAGCATAGTTTACCTAGTTATACTGAGTCTTCTACTTCCACTTTGGGATGTTAAAGAGGATTTTCAAACTCCACCTAAAGACTAGCCTAACAACTATAGTTAAGCTCCTGCTGTACTCTTTGTAAATAAAGAAAATAACAGATTTGTATTAGACAGAACAGTGGAGAAGTGGATAATGGGTACTAGATGGTTGACATGAAGGTGCTACTACACCAAATGTGGAATCCTCCAGTACTGTTAATTGTAGCATTCAGTCCATCCCTGAGCAATGTGCAGTTTGTCTTTTGTCTTGTCTCATAGTAATGTCAGACTCCCAAAACCTTTAAGTTATTCTGGGAGCTGTCACTAGAGGCCTCAACCTGCTGAGTCGAGTCTGTCCACACCATCAGGGGCTTCGGTGAAGACCAAGCCCCAGTTAGACCATACGGTCCTGGTTTGTGGTTGCCTCGGGTAAGTAACAACCACTAAGCAGGAAGGTATGGCTAATGCTAGTGGCATGAGTTCAGTCAACATCTGAGTGCTGGAGTGTGGTGGCCGATCTTACTGCTAAATAACCAGTATCACCTGTATCAATTTCTTATTTCATTAATAGCCCAAAGGCATGTCCACCAAAGGAGAAAAACAATCTCCATGGAATAAACTTACTAAGCAGGGGGATTCCAGGGAGATTGAAAAGTGGGGATGTTGCCCACAGCAACCAATGAGGTGCAAGCTCACATTCTCCAGTATGTAACATGAAACAGAACTTAAATCTGATGTTACTATGGGCAACATCCCCACTTTTTAATCTCCCTGCTTAGTAAATTTAGGCCCATATTTGTGATACCATGTTTCTATCTAAATTATTAAACAATTACTATGCATCAAAGAAAAACTACTACTATATAAGTTTAATATGTTAATTATGCTAATAAAACCAACATAATACATATACTACTAATTCATACTCAGAGATGGTCTCCATTATCGGAATAGCGACGTAAATAATAGGAGAGGAAAGAAACAACAAAGACACATTGCTAATGAAAACCCAGTACATCTTGTAAAAGAGCTATTTAATCTTCACAGCCATTTTACTGCACAAATTTACAGTTTAAATGCATGTATATTTTCCATGGAGGGTAATGCATGTTTGATATTTAACTACTACCAACCGGAAAATAATTAGCTGCAATTAAATTAAGCTTGACAGCATACAATATGTAATATGAGTAACAAAATCCAAAAGAATTAGATCCAGTAAATGCAATTTCCAAGAAATGTACATACAAACTATTTTACTAACTGGTAATAAACTCAATGGCCATTTCATAATTGCTGCATGCAAACACAGTTGTGTTGGTCCCCTAAACCAAGTATGATCACCCCTCTGTGCGCACACTGGTTCATCTGCATGTCAAGCAGATTGTGCAAATAACTGATCTGTTTATTACTTGAGGTATAGTTTTGGCACATAAACAGTATGACTAATCAGTGCAACATTGCTTGTAGACTATAGTTGGGTGGAACAGTATAACGCCGTTGTCATGTTCTGTTTAACAGTGTAAGGAAGCAATCAGAGACAAAGACCATGTCTGGCCAGTGTACATTGTTTGCTTTCCAGAAAATTGGAAGCGCTACAATGTAAATAAGACTACAGATATAGTTTTACAAGAGTTTGTTCTTTGTTGGAACTAGGAGGATGAAATTCAGCTGCTGGAGTGAGAAAACCCACGAAATTATTATGTACCGTATCAGGGCTCGAAGTGGGGGTGTATACAGGGGTATGCCATACCGGCACTTCTCCAACTGATGTAATTGAAAAACTACAAATCTCCATTGACTTCTATTATATTCTGTGTTTCCATACCACCACTTCTAAATGTCCATACCCCCACTTCTAAATTTCCACTTCGACCACTGTACCGTATAAAAGGCTAATGCTGCCCCTCCTCATTATTGCAAAGGTGTATATGCTGCCAACTCTGGCATGTGAAGCAGCTACACTGTACTGCCCTTCAGCCGATCTCTGTGCCAGGCTTCCCCTCTCTATATTTAGAGGTTGGGAGATTTGTAAATGACCTTGGTAAAAACTAAATACCCAGCACCACATCCACAGCGGACACCGCGCCACATCCACAGCGGACACCGCGCCACATCCACAGCGGACACTTTGCATGCGTCACATATTCAAAGATGGGGAACGATTACAAAAAAAAAGGGTTCAACATAATCTGACTGGTTTTTATCATTATCTTGACAAGTTTTTAACTAGTACAAATATATTTTTAGGGAGAATAGCAGATGTATGGTGTCATAACAAAAAGGGAAATATAACATGACAGCCATGCCCACTTAAAAGGAAGGAAAAACCCTTCACAGATCCCCCTTAATATTGGGGTCAGCTAAATGAACCCCCAATAGCTATATGTAACAGGCATCTTTACTTTCCAGACAAAGAGTGTCTGCTTAGCCCTCCTGAACACAGGAGTAACTGCTCTGCTTCATCCCATGAACTTTCAGTACAATCTGATCCAGAGCCTTGTCTATATCTATCTGGTTTGTTAAGTAAAATTAGAGCATAAGATCTAAGTTTGATTGGTAATAACATATGGTCGTTTGTAGCATTTGAAAGGAGTATATAAACCGCATTCTTCCTCAGACAGGGCCGGTATAAACAATAATAAATATTCTGCAGAGCTCACAGATGTTGAGGATCCATGTGCACATATATTCTTCAGGGAAGGGTGGAGTGTGTGAATGTGAATGTGCGTGTGTGTTAAAGTCAGTTCTGACATCTGTCTTCTGTGTTGGATAACTCAGCACTAAAAATGGAAGAAGAATTAACAATTGTTTACATGAGTTCAGAAGAACTGTATAGCAACAAAAGGTCCATGTCCAAAGCTCTCAGGCTTATTTTTATAACCTCATACAGGATACATGTACCATCACAGACGTTAAAAGTCCAGAAACAGACTTCATACAGCCGCATTTTACCAGTACCTTGGAAAGACAGTGCATTCATGACAAGCTGTATTCTACACAGGGGTTGCCAATATGACAAACCCCAACAACAAACGTTACATTGACCCTAAGTTGTCAATCAAACTTTCTAAACTTAACATTGGCCATATTCTCGACGCCTGCGTTTATTTTCTGTTCACCAGCCAACATTTACCTGAAATTTCTTCTGGAGCATCTTTGGTTTCTACAGGTTGCATTCCCTCTGGCTGGCTGGAAGCCATAACTGTGTCACTAAAATTGAAACAAAGAATTGTGATTAATAATACAGTATATAATACCTTCATTACTTCTCTGCTGTAGTAGGGCTATACGATAAGATGACCACTCACTAGAGCAGTGGTTCCCAAACTGTGTGCTGCGACACTCTCTATGGGGTGCCGCGGAATGTTTTTTCTGGTGTGGCGCCATCTTGCTAGTGTTACTTATAAGCTCATTTTTACGTCTTGTATAAGAGCTACATGTAGTTTGATATCAACCTGAAATATTTCTGTCTTTACCTAAATAGTTACACTATTTTGACTCAAAAACATAAAAATGGGAAATTTGTCTTAGGGGAGCCTTGAAAAATTATGGAGACCGTAAGGGTGCCTCGACTGAGAAAGTTTGGGAACCACTGCACTAGAGCGATTATCACTACCAATAAGAGGCCCCGATAGCGAAGCCACACACCAATTCCAGCCGTGAACATTAAATACTGTAGTATGTGCTTTCATGCCATGGAAACTCAACTCAAAAAGTGCCCTGTTTAATGGAAGAAAAAGCATCAGCAATTCTAACATGGACTGGCAGATATCAATCAGCTTCATTTTAAACACTTTTCTTTCACTTTTTACACTCTCTGTACCTCATCTCACAACTTGAATTTTCCTTACTCCTCCTCCCTTCTAGGCATGTTTTCTGCCTCAATAAGTTTTAGTTTAGAATACTCCCTTAACGTTCTATTCTATCAAACTTATGGCCTAAATTCTCTAAGCGGGGAGTTTGCAGGGGAATTGAAAAGTGGGAATGTTGCCCATAACAACCAATCAGATTCGAGCTCACATTCTCCAGTATGTAAAATGAAACAGAATATGATTCTGATTGGTTGCAATGGGCAACATCCCCATTTTTTAATTCCCCTGCAAACTCCCCGCTTAGTGAATTTAGGCCTATGTCTCTATACTACCCAAAAAAGTATTCTACATAAAACCATTGCATTGCATTGATTTAATATTTTTCAGACACATACATGTTATAAATTCCTCCCATATTAAGCTGTTATTAGGCATAAGGGCAACTTTAGTTACGACCCAGAAACATTTAGTATTCTTATTTTTATTAGTATTTTTTATAACTTATAATGTTATTAAAGTAGCTAGTACATAAAACATGGACATAGTTGATCAAGAACCTGCAGAAGGATAAGAGCCCAAGTCATCCACTGAAGTCATACTATGCAAAACCACCAAAACAATATTTATAAGTATTTTGTATGTCTAAAAACCAAATATAGATACTACTTGCTTACATATTATATGGTCACCCCTAAAATGTAACAATGCACTGGTATCCAGTCCTGAAAGTCATAGAAGACCGCTTTCCTCTGACAAGACAGACAGAAGACAGCAGTGGAAAGTTAAGGTTATTATTGTTACTATTTTACTTATTTTAAAATGTGTGTACATTTTTTAAATGCAGATATTACGCACACTGCTGTTGACTTGGTACTCCTGCTGACATAACATCTTATGACACTCTTGTCAATGATCCATTTATCATCATGGCTTCTGCTGGTATGAATATTCATGGTTAATATTCAGTGTCCACTTATAGTTCACCTGTGGTTGACTGTAATCATTTATCTGGCATACGAGAAATCAGAAGTTTATCAAGAATTGAGAAATTCAGAATTGACTAGATGTATCTACAATGTTAACAACTTATGTTAAGCAATCATTAACCACCACTTGTAGTTCATGAACTAAATCATCTATTAAAATAATGATATGTCATATTTACATTCTTTCCGTTCTCTGATCAAGTATTTACTAGGATAATGGGTAAGATTTCCCATAAAGTATTAATAGATTACAACATTTTGAATTCTCCAGCCTCCTCAGTGTGTGCTTGTAATTCAGAACATCTGGCTGGAATGAATTGTTTTTCATAAATGTAACAGGAGGAAATGCCTTTGGTGTAAAAGGGTCACAGTCAGTCTGTAATTACATAGAGAAAAAAAAAAACACAGCAAGGATTTCAGAGACCATTCCAAACCATGGCTTTATACAGGTCAGGAATGACTCAACTAATGAAATCTCTATTATTACTAAACACTGACAAACATTCCCAGCCTTTGAAAACACATAGTATAAAACAATACTAATACAAGAGAGGTGACCTAATTTAACCAGTCATACAGAACTTTCACTAAAATTAATTGTACACTAAACACAAGACACCTGTACAAATGCGTTAAATACATGTATCCTAATCTAGCATGATTGAGATTATATATATATATATATATATATATATATATATATATATATATATATATATATATATATATATACACACACACACACACACACACACACACTATGATAATTACAATTTTTTTCTCCCTTCTCTAGTTATACTGGACTGTATTCAGAGTCAAGAAAATGGGGTGTTTTCCAGATTTGGAAGGAAATGACCCTTTCTTGAGACTGCACGTGTCACAATTTCAAGGATGATCTGCAAACCCTGGCTTCCTTACATTTTGTAGTTCTCGGAGGGGTGCAAGTATTGGAGCCAATTAGAATCTGTGCCAGTTCCAGTTCACTCTAGATTCTGCTCTATTAATGCCAGATAAGATAATGTAAGCAAACTGTCACAATCTTTTGGTAGTTCATTTAGAAGTACACATCACTGGTTTATTGAGAGGTTGAAGTGGGAATTATTTAGAAGTTACAGTATGGAAACACAGAAGTAATAGAAATGAACAGAGATTTAGAGTTTTTCAATTAACCTAACCCCTATCCTAATTTCTAATCATACCATGTTTCCCCAATAATAGGACCTACCCTGATAATAAGCCTATCCTATTTTACAGTAAACTGTCTAAAGTAAGCCCTCCCCCAAAATTAAGCCCTATTTAAATCACAATGAGGTGTCATAATGTCAGCAGCACTTGGGGGAACAATGAGGTGTCAATATCAGAAGCACTTGGGGGGGCCATGATTGGATAAAATAAAATAAAATAAGCCCTACCATGAAAATGTTTTTGTCCTGAAAAGACAGTGTATTATTATCAGGGAAACATGATATGATAATCAGTGATTAATTCAGGGGATCAGAGGAGCAACTGGGTTTTGATTGCCACCATTTGCAATATCCAATGTCTATAATTGGCTTTTCCAAAACACTGAAATGCTGATCATCACAGGCCTAAGCCAATGTGGCTAGTCAGGGACACCTGCAGTAATGACATTCTTATAAGAAACAAATAGCAAACTAAAACTTTCTTTTGACTTTGAATACTAGAAAACAATCATTACTTTGCAGTAAAGCTGTTAAGCCACTGAAAGGACAAAGTCACAGCTTGATTCTGTAAATAAGAAAAGCTACTAACTACAGGAAACATGAAGTATGATTCCAACACAGCAGGCAGCCTCCAGACTACTGCATTTAATATCAAAAGACTGAGAAATGTAAAACTTTATCACTTCCCTTCCCGTGACCCGCCCGTGTCCATAAAACGTTTCTGCAACTTTCTGGTAACCCCCTTATACTGATCAATGTGAAGTGGAGTAAACAGAACTCAGTTCAGCCTATGTAATTGTGGTACTAATATTATAACAGGGTATATTGTATGTATATTGTATAACAAGATTACATCCACCACTCTTCCAAGTATAGAACACCTCTAACGCTGAACCAGATCTAAAGTTAAGTGCAATGAACGCTGAAATTGCTATGCAGATCCCTTTACATATAGGATGAAACCGCTCCCCCCCATACATAGGGGAATCCACAGAGAGGACACTACTTTAAAGTTTCTGCACTTTCCTTGCTCAAATTCATGGTGCTGTAGAGAGCTGGATAGTACAAAGAATTCAAGCCAGCCCCTACTGTACTATTTACACCCCTTACTCAGACACACACCCTTCTTCATCAGATTCACTATTACTATATAAAAGTATATATGAAGCCACAAGGACTCCACAGCTCTAACAAAGTATTTACTTACAAAGTACATAAAGAGAATAAAGTATAAATAAAACAATATAACAGTGACCTACAGTACAGAACATCTGAGAACATGGCCAACCTAACCCTTACCTACTATTAACTAGTTCCTCTCCACAGCTTAACCCTAAGCTTCCCCTTCTATTAACCATTTCCTCCCTACAGTCAAATCCTAACCATCATCTTTTACTAAGTATTCACTCACCAACTCCTAACCCTGCTCTTCTATTTACACTAACCTCCCCCTGTCACTGAAAGGTCGGTTTGCTTTCATGAAAGGGTTGCATGCCGAAATAAGGACATTTCAGCATAGTTACCTGTACTTTTAGGTCTATTTTTGAAACACAGACAGACATATTCAATGTGGCCATCTGATTTTCAAAAGAGGTCACCAGGAAAAACATCCCATAAGTAATAATACCCACATAATCAACATCCCGAAGAACCAAAGAAATAAGTACTGTTGTAAGCAGTGGGAAAAGTTGCAGACATACACAGAGGTAAGAGAGTGAGCAAGAAGCATGAGGCGATGGGTCGACACTTGGACTGGAAAGTGGATCTTGTAAGTCATTTGAAATTTAGTAGAGAAGTTGAGAGTTAGATAGTAAGAGAAAGAGTTCCACATATAAGGATAGGAGCAGCACATGTAAAGTCTTGAAGACAGAAGAGTGAGCAAGTAGAAGGAAGGAGAGGTGGCAATAATTTGTGGAGTTTAGTGGGTGGGCTTCACAGGAGAGTAGGTCAGGGGGTAATAAGGAGAGGATTTCGTGAGGACATTGTAGGCAAGTGTAAGACAGAAAGTCGTGGTCTGTTTTTAGTATATTTGGTTGATAATGCATTTTTACTGCTATATCAGTAATCTGAGCTTATGCACTTTCAGTTCTTTTAATCACCTATTTACAGATGATAATAATAATAATAGTAATGATAATAATAATAATAAGTTATTATTGTGAAGAACTTTGAACCGTAACAGTAACTTGTTGAAAGGGATATAGTGTACATTTAAGCAATACTTGAAAGCGAAGTAATGTCAGCAGCAGTATGTGCTGCCAGTGGTTAATGTACCCATTGGTAGCTTCATAAACAAGCATTCACATCCAGAACAAGTGATACTGGCCAGGCATCCTACATCAAGTTCCCCTTTATGGAATAAAATAACAATCCCATTCCATTATTTCAGAGGAAATGTGAATGTGAATAGTTCTGTCATTATAAAGTCCATTGCAAACGAAGTGTCTTATTTTCAGAAACCCACAAATAAGACACTTAACCATTCTACCTGGGTCTAAGACACTGTATTTTTTAAAAGGACCCATTCAGATTTCTGGCAACCCAGGAATTTGGTGGTAATCTTAACAGGGTATTAGGCTGTGCATAGCGCCCTCCAATTTGTCCAATTTTGATAATTCCCCAGATGAGGATATATAGAAATGGAAATCTTAAAATAAGGATTCGGATCAGTGGAAGTCTGGATTCCGAGCTTAAATTATATAATTTCTACAAAGTTTACCTTTCTAAAACTTGGCAAACTAGCACTTTTTATATCCTGTCACCATATGAAAGTACACGTCTAAGATTAAAAGTTTAGGGCTATCTAGCTAAAAAACAGAATACTAATTATGATATTGTATAAAGAAGCAGTTCTGCCACACACTAGTAAGCGCTAAAACCACAAACATTCTTTACCATTTTTATCTTCTGCAACACTAGACACATTGTCCAGTGTAGGAAATATTCCACCTATAGTGTGAGCCGCCTACATTTTAGTACATTTTATAAGACATCTACAGGAGCCTTCCTTTCATGAAGGAAAGTTTACATACTTTCACTTGGCTAGAAATTAATCTCTTCAACCAATCCCAGTAGACCAAGGGTGAATCTGTTCCAAATTATCAGGCTGCAGATGTTTCCTGCCAACATTTTTGCTGGTTAAGAATGTTCAGTGTATAAGGATAAGGTGAGCAAACGAAAAACCTAAACCTTGATTTAAGCCTGAAACTCTACATTATCACCAAGAAGGGCAATAGTTCTAAACACCTCGTTCACAGCAGACATAGAATTGTTTTCCTCACTTTATAACGGATTAGCACAGGGATATTACAAGCTGTAAAAAGGTATCAGGAGCAGATCATTTAAAACATAGAGGAGCATCCTTCTTGTTACATCATACGTCTCTCTCTCTTGTGCTTCATGGAGGATGTAAAGAAGGTTGAAAAAAAACTTAGGTTTCTATCACATTTCTGTGAATTAATAGTCCAACAATGTCCATTTAACGCAACTGTTTCAATTATATATATATAATATATATATATATATATATATATATATAGTATACATACATACCCAAGACAGACACAGAACAGTGCATTTACTATTTATTAGCAACTCTGAAGATTTAGAATTATTGTGTCCTTTTTTCAACTCTTAAAACGTATGCATGCAATATCATTATGCCAACGTTCCTTTTATTTACATAGATTTGTACAAGTTTCCATAATTCAGTGCAAAATTGTGATTATGCATCTAATGCCCACTAACCAAAGAACACTCTAATCCAGTGGTTCTCAGCCAATGGTTCTAGTACCACTGGTTTGTACTAAGACTACTGTACTAAGACTACTGGCGGTACTTGGGGTGACTTATGTCAAGAGGCAATGTCGTCAGGAGGTAGCATATAATCATTTTGATCAAATCAGATGCTATACCAGATGACAGAGAATACATTTATTAAAATGTCTAAAGGGCTGAATGATATATGTAGGAAACGTAACTCACTGCAAAAATATATGTTTACAAATAAAACAATCAAATTATGGTATAAGTTTAGATGTGTAAAGTGGTACTTCATCTGATTTCATAGTGGGTAGTGCTACTACCCAAATATAAACATTGCCCTAACCCATAAAACTCCTAACTTTTGCACCCTATGCTGCAATTTTGGATCACCAATCTTTACCATTTACAAGTTAAGTAGAAATACAACTAATGCAGCTACATGAAGCAACAACAAACATTTGAGCTGCTACTGAATTTTAATAAGAGCAAAACACTTCTCATCATGTAATGTTATTGCCTACTATATTTATGAGCCATTTTACAGCCTACTCAAAACATATTCCCAAGTCCGTAAAGCAAATTCCAAAATATATGTCTGTATACAAAGGCCAGCTGTAAGGACCATAAGTATTGAAGAAATGATTACATTTAAAGTGTGTATTTCAGAATTTGTACAAATACCAATGTTTCAAGAGAAGTCTATTAAAGTTATAGTAAGTAACCCTTTCTTGGCAACAAAATATTTGATGCACAGAATAAATATTCAAATAGCCCAACACCTCTTATAAATTGTACGTTATCTGCAAATATGAGTTTCACCACATTAATACCAGTCCTGATAGCATTTAAAAGCGCGATATATTCTTGAAAATAAATATGACATTATATAAATGTGACAATACTCTATTTAATTGAAAAGTTGTAAAAATATAATATATTAACCATAAACATCTTTGTTAAGCCATGGTGCATACATTACATGAATCAATCTGATTTAAAATGAATATGAATTAAAAGTAAATATTTATATATTACTTAGCACTACTGTTAAAAGAGAACCAGAACAATGAAACATTTTCTTCTTCTACTCTGTATTTTGTGTGGACAGTATCTACAAGACAGAAGCCACAAAGGAACAAAGAAACAAGTAATTACTTACTTTTTACCTTTCAGACAACTATACAATGCAGACATTGTCTGGCTTTGCTAATGTCCTCTTATTGCATTGCGTTCCCTGTGACGTTCTGAGCTCTGGCTAGAATATAGAGTAAAAGTCCTCACATCCCAGTGCCCACACATACAGCACCTAGTATGTGTAGCAATACAAGTCCCGGCTAATCGGGCAGATCCATGATCCCTGGCTGGGAGTAAGGGAGGCTGTGCTAGCTCCATAAATGGATAGTCACAGCGGCCTCCCCCTTTGCAATCTCACTCATCCCCATACACTGCTGGCCAGCTCTGCCTCAAGGCAAGTACCTCTGAGGTAACGGGAGGAAAAAAAAGAAAGTTCTGCATCAGTGCCTTTTAAAACAGATTTTACAGCAGTTCCAGCAGATGCGCTATAATAATCATGTTTCATATGTATAAGCTGTTTGTGGCATAGATCCATTTAGACTATAAAACACATAGAGAGGGTCAAAGTGGTATAAGTGGGACTTTTTTCATACACTAATATATTATACTGTATTTATATTACATAGTCACATTTCTTTGATCATCTACATATTTCTATTAGTAGAAACACTGCGTCTTCTGACTACTATGTGTATGTTTACCATATTTAATCCTTTGCCAGTTATTTTAATACTTACCCCTTTGTATCAAACCCCAATATTCTATAGAATGTAAGCTTGCGAGCAGGGCCCTCTTCCCCACTCATTCTGTCTGTTACCACCCAGTCATGTCTTATTGATTGTTAAAATTGTAAAGTTACGTAATCGGATGGCGCTATAAAACCTGTTAATAAATAATTAAATATTAAGTATACATGCAAATATGATGATGTGATGACACCATTGCATCCAGGGTTCCACTAATATTCTAACCAACTATGATAAAAGTGTGGTTCCATTGACACTTCCTTGAAAGCTTGGTACCTGCCGCAGCCTTACAGAGGGGTGTGTGTGTGTGTGTTATTAGCAGCACATATGACAGTCATCTGATGAACATGTATTCTGGTGACAATGGGATAGGTATAAAGGAGTGAAGCATGCAACAGAAATTTGCAAGACATCCTTATCTGCACACAATGTATTAGGTTTTGCTTCAGTTATACTTTTGTTTCCGATGTGTATAGCAAAATTATGATTCAAGGGCTATACACATATTAAAGAAGGGCAATACAGAACAAAGAATAGCAAATTTGTATGGTCTTTTAGAAAGATGAAAAAGAGAGAAGTCAGTACAGCGGACTAAGAAAAAAAAATAAGGCACCCAAAACATGTTAGTTGATATCAAACCTTCCAGAGTGTCACTGTTATTTAAAGGTAAAAAAAAAGTGGTACATGGAACATTGTGGCTCATCTCCATATTACAAGTATCAAGCACAAACAACCAATGGAAACTAATAAAAAGCAGACAACAGAATAGGAGTCTGCACTATCCAATCACAGAATAACCACAATCACAGTTGGGGGAGGGTTAAATAAGACATGTCCTTACTGCAAAATGTTATGTACTGGGATGGATGTCTCTTTAATCTATTATAAAACAATTTCTGAGTGCAATGACTTCAGGATGAAATAATCCATATGGCTGCAGTGACCTAGGTCTGAACTCTTAAATGTGTACACAAGGGAAAACGTCCTTCCAAGATTTTTACAGTAAAAGGGATTACTTTGTACTCTTGAACAAAAGAAAAACAAAACAATTTAACAATTACAACACAACGCACATAAAAGCTATAGATCATGTACAGAAGGCAGTATGAAGAAGAAGTTACCAAGATGGTGGTGGATGTGTCAAAACCTTGGCACTGCTATGCAGAGGCTGGCCACTCTAATCCACACAAACACTGAGGGTAGAAGATGGCAGATGGCAAACAAAACAAAGGCTTATATTTAGCTATTGGAGACAGGAATAGCTGCAACCATATGACATTCTGTGTATTGGATGGATAGGATAGTGGTGGTACCATGGAAAACTCAACATATATAACAAAGTAATAATATGTATATAGAAAAATGGCCATATATATTGTGGACCCAGTCACACAGAGAATAATCTAATAGTAGATTCATAGTCTCTCTCTCTCTCTCTCTATATATATATATATATATATATATATATATATATATATAAATCAGACCCCAGGGTGTGACTTAAAAGGATAACCATGCTTGGCCTGCCATATTGGTACTACCAGTTACTAACCTAAGATGATATAGGCAGAGCGAGATAGTAAACTCAACCTACTAAAGGATAAGCTGGCCATACACTATAAGATAAATTGTTCCAATCGTAAGATTTTTTGAGAGTGGGCAAAACCATGATGAATTGCAGGGGAGGCAAATTGAATTAATTGCAATCAGTATTACAGGTGAGAGATGATGTTTCCTAACCCTAGTCTAATAACAGTGTAACAGTAACGCTGGTCAGTATCTGTGTGCAACATGCAACAATAAAGTATTCTCCCTGGATGCAAACACTGACATTCATTTTACCTCCCCTGCAATTCAACATGGTTTTACCCACTCTTGAAAAATCTTACGATTGGAACAATTTATCTTATAGTGTATGGCCAGCTATACTTTTAATAAATTATTATTTAGATAAACTAAACATATTCTTTTCACATTTCCAATTATAAACTGTTTTAAACTGTAAATCCCTGGTGCACAAACATTTCAAATTTCAATGTCAATCTTTGGGCTCTAAACAAGAAATACTAAAACAGTTCAACTATACTGGCAGATTATTATGGCCTATGCCAACTTATTCAGCTCAGTCCATACAGCATGCTACCCCGGCCATGCCATGGAATGTACTAAGGACAGAAATAGTGGATTTCATACGGCAGCAATGTTTCATCTCTGACCTCGGGAAGAGATGTCACAATAGAATATTCAGTCTCATCGAGCACCAATGACGGATGAGTCCCAAACCAGATTGACTAGGAGAAACTTTTTGCACAGTTCTTCCCACTTCTGACACTATATTTGGGCATTGACCGATATGTAGTTAGCAAAAGGATTCACACACTTCAGGAATTTGGGGCACAAGGCAAATGTCAAAGTCCTCCTCATCAGTGGCCAGTGGACAAGGCCCTGGTAGCAGTCTTCCCAGTTCTATAATGCCTTTAGTTCAGTCATGTAAATGTAGTCTCCCAAACTATCTCTCTCTATGCCTAGTAGCACATGCTTGTCCTTTCCTTCGGTTGCTGAGATCTTTTGGCGGTTTCAATGTTTGCTCCGCTCTCATCGGACTCTGGTGACATTAGAGTCCCCCGTGAACTCTTTGAAAGGTGATTGCTGCTTGCACGGGCCAATGTAGCTGAATAGGCTTACACTTCTCATCACTCAGATCGCAGTCTTTAGGTCATACCTCACAACATCATGGGGGCTAAAGACGAGACCTATAGTACAAATCCCACCCGGCCTCACCATGGCCCCGCCCAGGAGGAAAATGATGTATTAAAAAACAAACAAACCACAAATACATACCAATGTGTCCCATTGTCAGGACAAACTGGTAGGAGAGCGGGACTGTCCATCTAAAATAGGGACAGTTGGGGAGGTATGCTTTGGTGCATCTGGCACCTCCCCACTTCTGGACAACAACTCAGTTCATGGGGTCTCAACCATCTGCAATTCTTTCTCTTCTCACTGCCATTTCACCAAAAACAGCTTACTTATGTCAACCCACCGAGCAGGATTCACATCTTGTAAACTGGGAAACTGTGTCATAACTTTATAGATGTCAACCACTAACACCAGTCGTACTCTGACAAGGGCCCAAATTTACTAAGCAGGGATTGCAGAGAGATTGAAAAGTGGGGATGTTGCCCATAGCAACCAGATTCAAGCTCTCCATTTCATTTTACATACTGAAGAATGTGAGCTCAAATCTGATTCGTTGCTATGGGTAACAGCCCCAACTTTCAATCTCCCTGGAATCTCCTTGCTTAGTAAGTTTAGGTCCAGATGTTACCCCGCTCTTTCTTTTCCCGCTCAACACTTGACTTATATAGACTTTTTCTCAGGCAGCAATGCCAATCACAACACAGCATTTGCATAGAGATATATATTCTGTTTTTAAGTAGCTGGTGTACTTATAAGAACCTATAAGAACTTCTGAGATAAACTAACATTCAAATACAATAAAATAAAAGATGTTTTTG
>JABWIB010003147.1:56326-67200 GCA_016617825.1 Platyplectrum ornatum | reverse complement strand
TACTTGCTGTTCATATTGTTTGTATGTATGAACCTAATTGTATATATGTATTGATTGCTTATACTGACTGTATGTACAATCTTGTTTGTTCCTAGTTTCACCCCAATCCTACAACTGGTTAATAAAGCCTCAGACTTCTACACAGTCTCATTTATTGATTAGTAGGAGGGCGTTTATCTGCNTGTCGAGCTCCACACAGACACCCGGTGTACGTGAAGCGGGGGCAGGACAGTCCTGATTCCAAGATTTTTGTAGGTGCAGCATGTGCCTGCAGTATCTGTGCTATTCAAAGCGGCATGTTGCTTGTAGAAACATCCAGCTCTGAATAGCTTCTTTCTGCACTCGCTCCTGTAGTTCGAATGATGAAATACTGGCTTATACGCAATTTTGGATCAGCCCCTTAAAGTCCTAGCAGCAACCCAATTCATCTTATATTTCTTAAAATTCTGTAGCATTGGAATAGAGTTTGAAGACAAGTGAAAAACAGAAATTTGTACATGGCAAAACCATGTGGAATTTCAGGAGAGGCAAATTTCATCTATTGCAGAAGTGGTGTGTGCACTGGTATAAAAAATAATAAAGCAAAATGAAATAATATTGTGGGCTCTATGAAATAATTCTATATCATTAGGTGCAGACAAACAGCTCCTAATCAGCTCCTAATTAAAAGAAAACAAATACCTTATGCAACTCACTCTGAACATCAGGAGGCATAAGTACAAATACATGCATCTAATACTAATATGTACTTGCGTTCACATGTTTTTGGACATGTTTTCTGACCCAGTGAGAAAGTTTGTTATCATGCAAAGATAAATTAGAGAACACATGTTACTAGTAAGTTCTGCTCTACCAAGTACAGTACCTGCTCTTCCAAAGTGTTACAAATACATTACATTACAATACATTTATTAAATGCAAACACAACAATTGTTGTTTTAGCACATAGCGCCTAATGCAAACAATATACACTGGCTTACTTTAACATAAAAAAGTCAAAGATATCCCTATAGTCATGATTTTATAATTTTTATAATTTAACCCTCCCTTGGATTGGTGTCCATTAGTTTTAATGGGACATCCATTATTCTCATCTCAAAGAGGACCTGTTTCAGAATTTCTGACGGCTGCAGCGTGCGTAGCCTCTGCTAATGCATATACGCAGCGCTCTTCCGGCTTTTATGAATCATTTATAGTAAAATATAACATAAAAAATATTTTTTTTAAAGTAAAAAAAACACACATGTATTTATTTTCTAATAAAAATCATTTTAATATCTTTTAATTTTTTTTTTTACTTAATGAAGCAGGTAATTGTCTGAACATGGTGCAAGTTGCGCTAGCAATTAGCAGGGCTGAGCCCTGCTAACTGCGTATATGTAAATGAAAAAAGGTCTAGTATTACTTGGGCAAAACTAGGATCATTTGTTTTTTTCTATGCAGTTCCTTGTACCTTTAGCAGTAACACATTGCTTCAGCATTGGAAATTCAATATGTAAAGAAAATGACCAGACAAGTAAGCTATCATATAAAGACCTGGGCCTAAATTTACTAAGCAGGGAGATTTGAAAAATAGGTAATGTTGCCCATAGCAACCAAACAGATTTGAGCTCATATTCTCCATTATGTAAAATGAAACTGAGAGCTTGAATCTGATTAGTTGCTATGGGCAAAATCCCCACTTTTCTATCTCCCTGATTAGTAAATTTAGGCCCAAGTTGTAATTCCCTCAGGTTTCTGGCACCTTTCAGATCGATTCAGACAAGTTTTATACGGTTGGGATTTAGTAACAATGCTTGTGTTGTGTAAAATAAAGCTTCAGTTATCAGATGATGTTCATTTACCAAGGTGAAAAGGTTTAAAACGCTCTGAATGTTTTATTATATTATTTAGACAAGGTTCTATCATTTTATTGAAATAGCTGAATAAGTGCAAATGTAATTCACATGAATGACTTATGCTCAGTTATTCGTTTATTAATGTTAACCAGGCGGATGCACAGGGAGTATGCGCAGATCGGCTTAACATTCAACCCGTTGCGTATCTGGCATATTTGCTTGCGTATCTGGCATACTTAAATAACAGAAGGGGAGTTTCACTCATTCAAATATTCAGTTTTGCAGGGGATTTGCCTTCCGTATCCGTTCTGCTCCTGCACCATGTCCTAACATGCAGGCATGGTCTAAGAAGCAAGTCATTGTCCCATGGAAAATGACAAATCACTGACTTTAAAAGAGAAAAAAGTTTTACCTTGTTTTAATTAAAAAAAAAATGTAAAACTGCATTTATAAGGGTTTTTTGTGTATTTATTTATTGTTCAATTTTCTCATTCATAAAAAGTCAGCCTAGTAGTTGCGCTGGTTATTATGCTAATAAGAAAAAAATTATGTGAATATATTTCTTCGAATTCGCATTACTTTTATTTTAAATAGCCAGTATAGTAACCAGCATGATTACTATGCAAGCTTTTTGTGAATGAAAACCACAATGCTTTTATAAAAGCAGCGATCGCTGCAATGATATATTTGCAGAGGCTCCAGCTACAGCACCCAATAAGTGCAGAGATGAGAAGCATATGGACTGTCCCTCTCCCTGTGCTTGATTCAGAGCTGTGTTTTTGCACATCTCTGAATCTAAAGTACCTGGCAGTCGAAGCGTGCCTCTGTATCCAGTCCCATGTTCGGATTCCCATTTTTTGAGCTCTCATGTGTTACCTAGAATGTAACTGATGCATATTAGTCACTAATATGCATTGTTACATTCCAGGTACCATATGAGGATTTAAATCAGGGTTGCAAATGTTTGCAAATGAATATCAGGGAGATTGTGATAGCGCTATAAAGATACTGCACAAAAGGGGTGTAACTTGGGCCACCAAAGGGGTGTGTCCTGTGGATAGCTCCACCCATGGGGTGTGTATAGCTTGTACATGAAAACTATTTAACAATAAAAATGGCAATATTAGTATTTATGTTTAGTTAAATTGTCAGTAAATAATCACTTTCAATATAGGATCCAGTGACTTCTTTATCTTTATAGAAATGGGACACAATTTATGAGTTCTGTCATCATAAAGCAATGATTCATACCTCCCAACTGTCCCGCTTTTACCGGGACAGTCCCGCTTTTTGGGGACTGACCCGCTGTCCCGTCACTTTTAATTAGTGACATTTTGATTTAAAGCCTAATCATTTAAAAGTAATTAACACTTTTGTGGTTCATAACTTCATAATGATAGTCAGAATGGTGATGAGAGAAAGTGGTTTTAAACATTTAATCACCCAAAACAAGAAACTGACATAAAAAGCTTGTGAAATGGAGACATTAGCAAAAGCACCTGACAAATGTCAAAATGATTCATTTTGAGCCTTTAGATATTGCACATATGAAAATAGAAAGAGCCTCTGGGACTAGCCCCAATAAAATCCAGCCTTCAAAGGATTATTTTACAGCAGATTTTTAGCATCTGTTTACATCTATATCAATCATCCTAAACTACCCATATGTGCTTCTGGTTAAGTGACAGTTAAAAAAACAATATCCAGGGACCTTCGTCTTTCCTTTTTATTTCCCCCACATTGACCTCCATGCAAGTTTTATTGTTGCAAAACATAATGTATACCATCTATCTTCTATTGATAATGCTGGGTACGCACTGTGCTTTTTTTTTAATTGACTGTCCTGGTGATCACATTGTACCTTATTATAACAGTCAGTGTTGACATCTTACCAGTGTATATGATTTAAAAATACTGTTCTAAAGTGTGACACTGCATCTGATATTAATTTTCAAGATCATTCATAAACCAAAGTCAAAACAGATATATAGAGCGCTGTCTGTATTATATATTTTGAGTGTAACTTTTTCTGCGTATATCCAGCATAAGTCAAGTCTGTCAGATCATAATCAGATCAGGGTTATGCTCACTGGGGCTGATTTAGAGTTTAGGAGTAAGAGCAAAACAGGAGCAAGTGCAGACTGAGCAAAAATCAAGCTGAACTGCAAGGAGAGGTATATTTAAACTACATGAAACAGAATTATACTTGGAAGAAAGATTTTCAGCTGTAATTTGTAGACTAAACATAAATCTATGTTGGTGAAAAATAATTACATCTGTAGCCCTCAATTTTCAGCATGGTTTGCTCAGGTCTACACTTTTTATGGATAAAAAAGGTGCAAGTGCAACTCTGGATCAACCCCTTTCACCATTTTGGAGACAGCCATTGCTGCAAGTACAGAAGTAAAATGTTTCTAAAATACCGCACTGGATATATCCCCAAAGCATGCTAATATGCTTTCNCTCCATATGGCAGGATAAACTGTGACNGCAAANCATTGGTGCAGCATTTTCACACATGGAGAAGGCACAAGTGGTGTACATCCCATCCAGAATTCCATATTTATACAGAGGAAAAGTGCAAAAGATCATTCCCGCAGTTGGAGTCTTGTATTTTTTTCTTTGTTTTTTCTTTAAGAGAATTATTTTTAACATTATTTTAAGTACAGTTTTTTCTTACTAGATTATTGATGGTCATTTTCCAATTGAAGATGACCTGCATCTATTACTTGCACCATACCAGATGTGTTTCATGCACTGTACACCTCTACTGCGATTATATAATTGAGAACAACCCATTTCTTAAAATTAAAATATATTGGAACCCTCTGCACAGTGTAGACAGATACTGGATATGAATCTTTTTGCACTTGCTCCTGTTCTGAGCATGTGCCATGTTCATTCCCACTGTCTGAATAGCAGACAGAAGCACAGCTCTGGATCAGGTACTCAGTAGCAGATGCTGTTGTGTAGCACTTCTCAGCCTATTTGTTCTCATTTTCATTACTACATATCCAGAGTTGCTACTGGACCTGTGGATGGATAGCCTGCAATTTGTATACTTTGTGGGGCTCATCCAGAGTTTGGGGGTAAGATCAAAACCTGTGTAAGTGTACAACTGGGCAAAACTGCAGGTGAGCTCATTATATACTATGAAAACAGAATTAGAGTTGAAAGGTAAAGATTTCTAGCTCAACTCTAATTTCTGAATCAAACATAAAACTGCAGATTGTAAGTTCTGTGTTCAAAAAGAAATATGTGTGAACCCAGCATTCAATAAAATTAAAAATCTTGTGCACCTTTCGCATTGCAGAATGGTTTTGCTCAGTTGCACCTAAAGATAAGAGTAAGTACAACTCTCGATCAGCCCCTGTCTGCGCTTCAGATTATTAAAAAAAAAACTTTAAGTCCTAAGAATGCAAGTGTTAATCTTGGATGGAAAAAGTGGAAAATAATCTGTGTGAGTCTGTTATCATGGAAACAGACTGGAGAAGCACATGTGCGAGTTGTGGTGCAACCTGAAACTATGTTTACTTACACTAAGAACAGCTGCAGCTTCTGACACTATTTGTGAACGGATCATGTAGAAGAGAAAGGGAAATCTGCAAAGGCCACAAGGTGATGATCTATGATCACGTCTTACTGTCAAGTACATAATACCAAGTACTTTAAAATAGTTTTGTAGTTTCTGGAAAATTATTTAAATACATGCATTTCCGCATTTGCTAAATACAAGAAAAACTTACCCGGTTTTTGCAAAATTTGCCCAAAATTTCATAACGTCTCTGCTGAAAGTTTCTTCCTCCTTTGTATAGTTCAGTCTTCTATGCATTGGAAATCCAAAGACAAATTCAATCTCATAGCCATGGACTACTCCCATCCAATTTGGCCATGCTAATTTAGAAGATCTATGGTTGAAGAAGTACAAATAAGCTTTGTTTCCAAGTTCAGAATTTCTCTTTGTGAATTCCAGCATCGGGCATATGAAATTGTAATCACCAACAATATCGTCCATGGCATCACGATTGTGTATCAGGTTCTGTTCATCGCCCCAGTTTGTGTAGTGAAAAAGGACAGAATCTATAGCTAGATCAGAAGCTTTGGGAAACGCGAGTTTAACGCTGTTGTGAAACTGAGTCTGGTTTATAAAACTTTCATGATCTTTGCTAAATCCTGGTAGTTTATACACTAAGAAATATGAGCCTTCATCTTTATTAACACCTGTTAATATTTGTGTATTTTTTTTAAGTTGACCAAGCTGCAGAAGATGCTCTGGCAAATCCGTGAGAAAATCTCCATCAACTGTAGGAGGAAAATTAATTTCTACCATTAATTGATGTGTTAAAACAGATAGGGATTTTTCAATTATTTCTTGAGCAGTCTTACTCCGAAGACAAACAATTATTTCAGTCTCATTTCTAAATGAACAACTCAATAAGTTTGCCAATTTCAAAGCCTGGTATCGTGCAGAGGTGCTACTTATGGCAGCCCAAGGTGCATTTGCAGAGCCACTTTGCATAATAGCTCTAGTAAAATATGGGTGACTTTTTGGAGAAAGCATGTGATAACTGACAGATGCTCCTCCAGCGCTTTCTCCAAAAAGTGTTATGCTTTTGGGATTGCCACCAAACGCAGCAATGTTTTCATGTACCCATTGAAGGGCTAATCTCTGATCAAAGAGGCCGGCATTTCCTGGGGCTTCAAAGTTACCTGGAAATGACAAAAATCCCAATACACCCACTCGGTAGTTCAGTGACACAACAATAACTCGTTCGTTCCGTGCCAAAAACTTTCCATCGTAAATATCTAAAGAAGATGTTCCAGTCTCAAAACCACCACCATAGATCCAGACCATAACACTGGCATTTTTTGGTTTTGGACTAGGAATCCATATGTTAAGGTAAAGACAGTCTTCACTTAGCTGTGTATTTGGATTCCACATTTCAGCTCCAGAAAAACCAGGGAATGTTTGGTCAACATACTGATAGCAAGAATTCCCATATTCGGTAGCGTTCCACACGTCAGTCCAGGGTTTGACAGGTTCAGGTTTTTTAAACCTCAAGTCACCAATAGGTGGTTCTCCATATGGAATGCCAAGATATGCTGTGATTATCTTAGAGAACACTGATATCTGAAACCCTCTTACTTTTCCATACTTGGTATGAACAATGTCCTCATCATCATCACTACAATGAACATTGATTAAAAACACACAACCTACGGTAAGGCAGATTGCATAGATATTCTTTCCTTGTGTCAAATTGTACCACATCACTGATAACTGCAAAAAATAAAACATTACATAAATAAATGTACAGTATAATCGACCAAATGTAAAGTAACAATGATACTGTCCCCAGAGCAGTCCCAGACATGTGTATGTGAAAAGTATAATATATATTTCTATATAAGTAAACAAATATAATATATGTTTCCATAAATATCTAAAAAAATTACATTTTGTATCAAGTAACTTTAATAAGAAGTCTTATTCTATAGTATTTTATAGAAAGGAGTTTTGACAACTAACTCCTTAACAATGTTCCAGTTTAAAAATGGGTAAAGAAAAACAAGTGCTAATAAATTACGCTGATAAAACCAGTAAATTGATGTCTATAAATAAGGCAGGAACAAAGGTAAATACTGTACTACAGATAACTAAAACACATGAAAAAACCCTAAAAACAAAACAATATTACAGGTTTTCAACATATACAAAAGGTACATACATGCATAAATGACAAATGTGGACCTAAATACAGTATTTTGTCGACTGGCTTGCTGGACAGTCAATTTCCAGTATGACATGTATGCTTGCTGATAGCCCTTGCCCTTACTAAATACTCCTGTCTGTGTTATGTGTTTTAATACTTAGTATTAAAACATAGTTTTTAGAGCTACTTGCATTTGAAGCTATGTCCTTAATATAGTTGTTTTAAGCGGTGCAACACATTTCTTTGATTTTCAGTTTAAAAATATTATCACTTATCACTTTTTCATTATTTATAACTTACAGCACACACTAGGCTCTGTATAATGTTAGTACTCTTCTTTTTATTTAAACGTCTGCACTGGGGATATAGGATTTTTAAAATGAAAACCTTATAATAAAATGTTTATGCATTGTATATTACATTATATACTTCAACATAAAAATAGTTTTATTGTGATGCCAATGAGTAAAACAAACATTTTGTAACTTACAACTGTTAAAGAAAGTAATGGCAAGAAAATCCTTACATAATTACGTTATTTGTAATATCATAAATTATTTAGTTATATTATTCTTCATTTATTTAGCATATTTTTTTGCATTTTCAATTTAAAGGTGAATGGTAATGTATAGTAATGGTAATTTAAGCTGTATGGTTTTAAATAAACAGTTACAATAATAAATGCTAAAAGAATAACATCTCATTAAAATTTAAATATTTTTGTAATTGTATCAAATGTTTTCTGTAATAAGTTTTCCTTTATAATCATTACTATTATGTGTTATGTGTCCCTATTATACAGGAACAGTTTTCTCCAATTCACTGGTATAAACCAACAGAGGCAGGTTAGCTTGGTCCTGTAGTTGTTAGAATAGACATCATTAACATCCATTTTCTTTAAGTGTACAATTTTAAGCATTTCTTAATGCTGACAACCTATCCTGCACTACTGCCCTTATGTGACCTTTACATATTAATAACCATACTCTAATATTAGATGCACTAATCCTATTAGTCTTGCTATTTTAGGTGTAGCATATTTTTACCAGATAATAGAATAAGAATTATCGTAGCTTAACAACTGACTGAAGGGTATAGAATGGTAATAAACAATGTTCAAAAAATATACTACAAAGCTCTAACAAAGCTGTATTGATGTTTTGGTTGTGCACTGTAACTACCATAACAATACATCTATTCTCGAGCATGATAATTTCTTTACAAAAGAACATAGTGTTGCTTGTATAAATTTGAATACAGAGATAATCTATAATTTGACCATTTTTATCTCAATCTCAGAAATCAGAGTTTACGTTTCTCTTATCATTGTTCACATATTTTTATTCCTTGGAATGCTGAGCCTAAGTGCAAAGTCAACACAAATATAGCCAAATATGGTAACATAGACGAATCTTTAGCTACAATAGTTTTAGACAATGTGTTACCCATGTTATAATGCATTGTACAGTGTTTGCACTTTTGGTTTGGACAAAAGAAGTTAGCATTCTATGCAATGCCCTTAACATAATGCATTATTTAGTAATTGCCAGCTCACAGCAAATCATACTTTTCATTATTTTCATTATTTTCATCATAATCATATAATGATTTATCATTTATGACAGTAAGCGATGCAGTTATGGAATCTTGTTTTTATACATTCCAATGAATTAACTATTTGGTTACTTGCCTTTCGTGCCTAAGGTTAAGTACCGTGCACAGTGGAAAAGTAATTAGAATATTTGGAAATTAATTATACAATAAAAGTGTAACACTTGTTTTAGACTTTTCATTTAAAAATGACTGTCCAGTTTCATTAGGAACATGCTGTTTGACATTAATACAGCAATAATACATAATTGAATGTTTAGCTCTTTATGGTAATATTTAACAAAAGATGAAGAAAAATAATATTGATACAGATATACATATATATGTATAGGTTCCCAGTCATTGAAATAGACAAAAAGATGAAAACACTTACCAGTACTAATATTGCAAACTTTTAAACAGTGAGGTTCTTAAGTAGTTCAGTGTCTTGAAGTACATCTGCTGCCTCAGTTCTGTAAATTGGATGGTACGGACATTAATAGAAACTGTGTCTGAATTAAAGCTCGCGAGACTTGGCAGCAGCAACTTGATCTGTAAGCAGCAGATCTTTACCATCTGACATCTGTTCTTTGCATACAACTTGATTTAAACTTGCTTCTTTACAGCCTGTTCAAAAACAAAGAAGTGTGATGCAAGTTTTAGCAGCAGTCCATTTTTACAAGCTAAACCTTGGTATGTTGGTGTGCCTCAAGTATATTGATTCCCAGAGTAATAATTAAGTCCTGTCTTAATATAAAAAGTGCAATTAGCAATGGAATGATTACATTTACAGTAATAACAGAAACACCTGCATGAATTCCCTGCATGTTAAAAGTGGAATATCATTATTGATATAATGCCTTGCAAGGATATTTCTCATGAATTATAGTTTCCAAAGTAGCATCACCTGCTTCAGGGTCTTTCCTGGGCACTTTGGTGCTTGGAGGCTGAGAAAGCTTCTATACTCCTGAGGGATAAGTGAGGACTGCTGTGCTGTGAAACATTTCTTTTTTTATTCATGAAAGAATACAGGGTATAAAGAAGAATGCAGTGAAAAGAAACTGAAAAAGGCAAGAGCAAATAATGTTGTATATAACTGTCAACACCATATAGTGGTCATAATGCAACTACACTTACCTGACCCCAGGAATGCCAAGAGAAATTTTAGGCCCCAGTACAGCAACTTCCTGGGCCCCCCTCATATTAAATAAGCACAATTTATTCAGCCGCTATGCAGCAAGCGCATTGTCATCCATGTTTTCACACCATTGGGGGCATGCCTGTTTTACCTATAAGGTTGAAAGCACTAGACCTACAGAGGCAAATGTACATTATATGTGTGTGTACCTCTCATGGGGAGGAATATGTTCAAGCAGGATAAATTGTAAATCGTTAAGGTCATCCTTGAGCAGAGTCCAGTGATGGGCTACAGGCTTGTTTTTCTTACACATAAGAGCAGCTCTCACTGCAGATCACTCTCAATAAACAGTTAAAAAAATAAAACTCCAAAACCCAATCATGGGTCCCCTGTCAGCTCCGGGCCCGGGTAAAGAGTACCCCCCCCTCCTCGAAAGCCCTGCCTGACCCAAGAAACAGGTCTGACCTGTTTATGTATTAGTCACAAAGGGCTGGATTCAGCTTTTCACTCTCATGACTTACACTCTCATGGGTAAAACCATGTTGAATTGCAGGGGAGGTAAAATGAATGTCAGTGTTTGCATGCAGGGAGAAT
>JABWIB010003147.1:14149-26568 GCA_016617825.1 Platyplectrum ornatum | reverse complement strand
ATGTGGGGTATCCAGGAGCAGATGATAATATATATATATATATATATATATATATATATATATATATATGATATTATGTGAGAAAGGGTCTGAGAATTACATATACTATAATATATAGAGTCTATTAAAAGTGTGGTGGATTCATTCTCTGGTCAGAGAATCAATATTTCAAGATCCAACAGACAGCTCAATGGTTTGATGTTCTGATCTTTGAAAAGAAATATCCCTGTTTCTGCAACGTATCCATTCATTACAGCAAATACTCTTTTTCCCAGTGCTCTGAACTTAATGGGCCTGTCAAAGTGGCACAGACGATGGAGCATTACCCCACTGCGGTCTTGATATGTGGGGAATGCTTAGAAGGTGATGTTAGGATTAGTTTATGGGGAGGGCGTGGGTCAAAAAAAGGGAAAGATTATGGATAATCTGCAGGGAGGGAATGAAAGGGAAAGGTTAAGGTAATCTATTGGGTAGTAATATTAGGGGAATGTAAGGGAAGGGTTAGGGTGAAAATTAGAATAAGCATTGGGGTTTAAGAAGATATTACGTTTCTGTACCAGGGTTTCAACGTTGTTTATTCAGCAAAAGTTCTATCTTGGGACATGGCTGCTACTGTGTTCCCTATATGATTGTCAAGAATGACCATTTGAACTGACAAATAGCATCCAAGTTTGAGTATACCCCACATATGTTAAAAATATTCCCTTTCTAGAGCCATTATATACCCTATGTTATTTATGCAGTCTAGTGACTACTATTTTATCTTACATGTATTATATTTGGGGTATATTAGGAGTCTGGTCATGGCACAAAATAGAATAGCATATACTATAAATGGCATATACTATATACTCACAAATGCATGGCTCTAAAGTATATGCACTTTCCTGCTCTTTGGTTTTGTATTTATATTGTGATCTCTGAGTTCCGCCTATGTCTTACCTACCTTAAATGTGACTGGTGTGATTCTGTGAGTGAATGAAATAGTTTCTCGTTGTATGTCGATTTTGGCATCTTCCATCTTGCCTTAAATCCCAGAGAGACTCCATCTTCTATTGTGAATTTCTGATATTATTGACCTTTCCCCAAGGTTTTTCCCTCTATCCCTTTTTAATCTTTGAGTGTCTGTGTCCTTCTGTGTGGCACATAGGAGATGCGAACTGCTAGTCAGCAGTCCAGCCTATCTCCACCATCAGGGGCTCTANCGAAGACCAGGCTCCTAGTTACACTCCACCTCCTGTTTCAAGGCTATCAAGGCTTTGGTAAGTTAAGACAACATTTAATAAAAGATACTTATATATAGTGCTAGCAGGCATCTAATACCGTGTTGAAAACCACAATACCAAATTTGCTGAATGTAAGCACTTNCTCCAAAATTATTATGCTTCCACTTTTCATACACACTGTGGGTATCAACCCTTCTCAGAAATATTTTTATTGTTTAAAGTCTGTTTCTGGAGGATCCAGAGTTGTGTGTTGTACACACCAGTTCACACTCAAAACGATTACTTTGCTGAGGTATGGATCCAGTTCTTGATGAGCATCTCCACTGTCTTTCCTGCACTAGCAGTACAAGCGGTAAACCTTAATTATTAATGATTCTCATAATAAATTTTGACNTGCTCTCTAATTATATTATTTTGCTGGGTAAACATTCAGGGACATTTGAAGGTTACACAATTATTATTATTATTATTTGGTTGCAGAATGCTTTGTGTATGACAAAGAAATAACTTTATCAGCAATGTTTTTGCTTTTGATCTGTGTAAGGANATATGCAATTTCACTGTACACAGAGAGAGTTATCTTTCATAATTACTATCCTTTAAGGTAGACTTTTCTACTGACTATTTTATCTCTCTTCATTCACTATTTTATTATCTGTCAGGCAGGCTGAAAGAGAGTTCAAGCCCCAACAAATCATTGTTCTTCTGCTTTTCTTTGAAAGTGGTNTGTAAAAGATAATGTTATATAGTCTCAATTTAATAATATGATATTTCTTTGAATTGTGATTATTCTGTATGTGCTTTACTTTATTTTGCTTAGAGGTGAGTGTTCCGGGAAAAATGACAATATATTAACCATTTTGTAAAATGTATTTTANTTCTGTATCTCCATTTTACTTGCTTAAATTCAGTGTCATATCATTTTGTTGGGGTTGTGCTTTTGTAGTAGTTTATATATATTAGCATTGGAGTGCATATCTTGTAAATTCAAGGGCATAGAAAGCTAGTAACAGCACACAAACCAAACAGAACTGCTCAAAGTCTTCTTAAAATGATCGCTCGTAAATACTATTGACAAAACATAAGGTGCATTAAATACTAATGTTATAATCGCCCAAAACATAAGAGGTCCAATAAATAAACAGAACCTATAATGTCCCCTGTGCAAGACAATGGATGCAATCTTACATTTATACATCAGAGATAGCTTAGATCATATTACCATATGAGTAATTAGAGGCACGCAGAGACTGTCAGTCCCCACACCAAGGAATCGCATTTACAAGGCAAGATCTAATGCTCTATATAGAGACTTGTGTCAGTCNAATTTCATTTTTGTTTTATCTCTGCACTTGGCATAAGGCATGAGTCAGAGGCCAGTTATATTTGCTTTCTTTGGATTTAAACATTATGTGAATGAAGCATACAGTTGTATCAATCGTTTTTCAGCTGTACACTCAAGAATATCCTGTTTCTGTTAAATGTCGCAGGATAAATCTTATATTAGTAGAACTACTTACAGTAATATANCAGTCTCCAAAGACTTCAATGTCAATATATCTTATTCTGGGATCAGCAAGTAAAATATGTCCTGGGAAAATGTATCCATCACTCCATGATACCTACTGTGTGCACATCAGTACACTGTAAATCTCAGCTTGCTGCACGGGGTAATAGTGTGTAAGTGAAGGCAGCTAAGCACGGCCATGGATACTGACATATAAGAATGTAAGGGTGGATGACCCCATTAAAGAATACATTGGATATATGGGCTCCAAGTCATATATAGAAACATTTGTGACTGTAATATTTCTGCTTGAATGATGCGCTGTAAATCTATATCAGGGTGACCACTCTGTTACAAACAGATATCATTTCATGATTGCNCTAATGGAATGCACAGAATGGATGCTCAACAGTTTTATGATAATTATTCCAATCTAAAATGAATTTTTTTATTGCTTTTAAAATTGATACATTTTAAGTGAAAGGAANTAAAGGCGGGAAGACAATAGCAAATAACTACAGGTAACATTAAAGAAAAAAAATCTTTTCAATAATTAATTACCTTGTAGATGGTCTATACAGGGCCGCCATCAGGGGGGACAGCCGGGCCTACTGCCCCGGGCCTGGCTGTTCCCCCACAGAGAACCATAGGATGCTGAGGGAATANAGATGGAAAGCTTCCTTGTGGAANCTTTTCATCTGTGTTTGTTCTGTTGCAGCAGGCTGCCTGAACTCATGGTGGCGTGTTGTCATGACGTCAAGGAGGGGCCCGGGACTTACAAATTTTGTCACGATCTGACAGCGGCCCTGGGTCTATACAGGGCAGGCGACAGGGGGGGGGGGACAAGGGGGACAGCTGTGACAGGCCCCATGCTTTAGGTAGCCCTGTTACTAGTGTTAGTGTTAAATCTGGGTGTACCGGGGCCCCAAGATTTCTGTTGCAGGCCCTGGGTCTATATCTGGGGTAGGCAACCTGCGGCTCACCAGATAAAGTCAAACTACAAAACCCAGCTTTCTTTAACTGCAGTTACTTTAACAGTTGCTGGGATGTGTAGTTTCAAAAACAGACCCATATGGTGCAAGTGACTTGACCCTATCTTAATTTTGAAAAACTCTGCCAAAAGGTCTTGTAATTCTTTGCACCCTGCCCATACTGTACAATGAANATCTCCCCCCTCCCTGTATAAGATCCTAGTTCTGTGCTTGCACTGTGATCACAAATGGGCTATANCAGCCAGGTTTATTTAATCCAGATNAGACCTATTAAAACACACTATTTGGAGTATGAGGGGAAACGCGCACAGATGCTGAGAGAACATAAGATAAAACCTTGTCCAGTAATCAAACTCAATAGTGGATCAGTGTCAGGACTGTTACAGGAATGTGTATNTGAATGTCAGGTAATGCATGGAAGTTCTCATGTAAAGCAGAAGAAGAAATGGTGTCATGTCTTACCATCATATACCAAATCACCGTGGACATGGGGGGAATAAAGAAAATTGAATAATGTGATGTAAACCTAAACACTAAATNCTTACACTATATCTAAAAATGTTAGAAACAAATATTTTGATATATATTCCGAAGGGTATTTTTAACTGTGTTAAAAGCATCTTATGTTACACAAAGATCAAACATTTATATTCAATAATATTTTAGATGTCTTGGAAATAGTAGGTTATTATCATCTATAGGCATACAGCAACTTGGTTTTATTGCACACAGATTTTCCTTTGGGGTTAAAACACTGTTGGGTTTACCAGTTGAAAACTTNAATTATTTATGATTATGATTAGAGATTCAGACTAGTGTCAGAAATCAAAGTATAACACATCAAAGGCGTACAATGAATGAAACATGTTTCAAGGTATTCAGTTGAAATCAATAACATGCATGTATTTATGGTAGGTGCACTGAAGGCACTGTATACACCTGCATAGTCAGCTACCGAGCAGACTACANTAATATATTTATTACATAATTACATACACCGCTTCTAATATTATAATCTAAATGCATCAGCCTCACTATTATTAAAACATATTGACTCTCTAAGCCTTTAATACTTAATAAAACACCTACACATATAAAGCATTTTAAAATAAAAACACATCCATAAAACAATGACTTTTCAACGCCATATTGAAGGCACTGCACAGCATTACAGACCTTAGTGATACACTTAATATTGTCACTTTGACAATTTGCCATTTATTTTCAAGATCCAGTTTTTTTGTGCTGGAAGCCTTTCCGATGACAGGTGACATTCATACATCATATTTACTTCGTAAGAGGTGGGAGTTACGTAAATTGCACAATAAGGGCTTGGATGCGCTCTTATATATGNTGCTCATTTACTTACAGACACCATTGTGGACAATTGCAGTCATGCTGTCAGAACTGCAATGTGCACAAGGGAAGTGGGCTTCCCTCGCATTCATATGAGTTAGGATCACACTGAATTCTGACAATGAAAATCTGCTGCAGATTTTTACTATTAAAATGTGGCTTCTGGGANTTAGTGTGATACCCTGGCATTGGTATCCCAGGGGTTAATATCTCTAATTTCTATTTATTGTACATGCTCTGATGTATTTGACCTGTTGCATCGCCAAATATGGCTATGATGTCATGCGAAGTTGCGACTGGATGAAGTGAGAGAAGTTTCCAGAACTGTTACTGTAGTGAGGGCCAATGAACTCATTTTAATATTGATATGTGATTGGTTAATTAATTTAAGAGAAATGTTCTATAANTCAAGTGCAAAGTGGGAAAGATAGACTGAGAGAGCGGAGTAACAACCTTGTTCACTAACTACAGTGAGCCATACTGGGTGTGATAGCAGTGTTTGTACGGAAGTACAGGCAGGAAGTACGGATGATGACGACCCCATGGACTGAGTTATCCGGGTCCTGATAAGCACAGGCATGTACAGCTATTGTGGCCCAACTGAGCAACGTACACCTCCCGAAGAGTCCCTGGGGGACTCTGACAAAACCANTGTGAAAGAACCAGTCAAAGCAGAGCCGACACTAAGACCAGAACAAGACATGTAAAAATAATAAAAATCAACTGATATTACCATAGAATCCATTGTTTTTGGCTAAGATGAATACCAAAGAAGTTTAATTCCAAACAAAAATATAAGGTGAGAATCTCCAGTATAAAAAATAANATGTCCAAAATTACCAATATTAGTATCAAATCTATACTGCCAAATCCATACATAAATGTAAGTATGTGTATGTTCCAGCATAACTCTGGAATGTCTGGAGCAAATAACACCAAACTTGGTACACAAATGACTTACAAGCTGTAAAAGAACTACTGTGGGGGTTCAAATCCATAGGTTATGCTTACAGCATGGCCAGTGTACCCATGAGACTGAGATACCATTGGAACTGTCTCTGAGCTACCAAATGACTGCATGTAAATGCCTGGAGCAATTTACACCAAACTTGGTACACATATGGCTTACAATCTGGAAAAAAGACCTCCACCAAACACCCCTAGCTGTGGGTGTGGGAAGTGCATGACGTAAAATAATCAAAGACATTTTGGGGGTTGCTGAGACAATTGGTGACATTTATAATGCCATTTAAAGTTTAAGTTCAGCCTTCATCAGCATGGGGGTGAGAATGGTGAAAATGTCCAAAATGACTAGTATTAGTATCAAATCCTTAGTTTTTGGGAATGCTAAGTTGACAGCCTGATTACATTTAAACACAAGTTTTGTTGCGGGGCCAAGGTTAAAAGCAAAAATGCTGTGGGGTAAGACATCCCTATCACCCCTAAGGGTGGGGGTGGGAAGGGGGTAACAGGTAAAAATAAACAAATATTTNAATCAAATGTTAAAAACAACAAGTATTAGTGTCAAAGTAATAGTTTGTATGGTCACAGAGATGAATAGTGAGCACGGTTGGATGAGTGGGTATCACTCATGCTTAACGGAGCTGATGGGTTGGAATCTCAGACATGACCTTTTCTGTGTGGAGTTCGTCTGCGTGGTGCTCCTAAATCCTAAAACATACCAGTAGGTTAATTTGCAGCTGACTAATATTGTCCCTAGTCTTAGTTTATGTGTAACTACCCCTATATATATATCAATCCCCAATCTGCTTTAGAACATAATCTTGCGGGCAGAGCTCCTCTTCCGCACTCATCTGTCTTCCCCGTTGTACAGAGCTGCAAACACTTTGTAGTGCCTAATAAATAAGGGGTGAAAAAATAAAGGAGCTTTTTTAGTTTGCGCAAGGGGGAAAAATTGCNATTTTTTTCTCACGACTCATATAGCCATGTATAAATGAGCGCAATTCAGAGTGAAAAATCACACAACCAGCATTTTTGTAGCTTGCTGTCACACGCATAATGGTGTATAATGTGTGCACTGGTAGACTGTCAGACCTTTAACAGCTATTAGACTCTCATTGGNACCCAAAGCTCACAATACATCTGCACTCCCTACTATCCTGACCAAGATACCAGAAGGTTTCTTCCTANGAGGTGACCCAGATGAGAGCATCACAGAGCCGCAGGGAGTTGTGGTGAACAGTCTGAGAACCAGTGTTTTAGAGGAACATGATTGCTTTAATATAGTCAAAAAAGCAAACAGAATTGTACTTCTTATAAGCAAACACGTTGTTCTGATGCTATTTCTTTGCACAGATTAAAACCGGATTTTCCTAAAAAAAAAAAAACTAAGCTACTCTTGAATGTTTTGCTTTGTTATTAAGTAAATTGCAGAAATAATCCTCTGTAATGTCCTCTGTTAACCTGTTGTCATCAAGATACGGCTGCCTGTTGGTGGACACGGAAAGAGAACACTTCATTACAGAAAAGTCACAAGCTTGTGTCTGCTATTCTTTCAGCACTTAACTCCAGGGAGCAAGAGGGGGCTTTCCCACATCAAAAACCAGACACGTTAAGCTCTTTATGTGAATATGAATTCTGAGAGAAACTTTTTACTTATGAAAATCTTTATTTATTCATTATTTTGGAGTTAGTATCACATGCTAATCATGCTAGGGTAACTCTCAAATATGCACAGAACAGCCATACCACATAGGTGTCAGTGTTTTCTGCATATGTGGACCAGATCTATGCATTGGGGCATACCNCAAATAATCTGCAATGAAGACTAAAGATCCTGTGAAATAGAGGACTTTTCAACACTGTCAGATAGTGTTTGTATCTCCGGCACCGTCAGGCCATTAAAACAATACTTATGTTGGCCCTTCCCTTCAATTACCTTAACTATTTATGTTCTGCCTGAGGCTACTGTGGGGGTAAGACAACCCTAGCACCTCTAGGGGTGGGGTGGCATGTTAAAATAATTAAATACAACCAATATGAGTNTCTTAGTAATAGTTTTGTATGGTCACAGAGATGAATTGTGACACCTCCAATGGTGTTTAAGTCAAAGCTTCCCCACAGTTTATTACTACCTTTCACTTTGTANGATTGGTTCCCTCTTTACAACCTTACCCTAATGTTCTTTTTCCTTGTCCGAACCATCCCCTACTCTCAGTCCAACCCTAACCCTATGATTGCTTCTTTACCCATAGCCTAAACATAACCATACCCTCTCTATCCCATCCCTGCATATGATTATTAACCTAAGGGAAGAATTCTNGAAACTTGTCATCCTCCGGTTTCTTCAGCGAAAGGTCCATCCGGCCAGGAAGAATGGAAATATTACATGGAGAGTGTTTGGAGGTTTGGAACAGACAGTGTTGGGGTGCCAAAGTAGCGATATGGGCGATAGACGATTTCCAGAGATATGTCTCTATATATATGCCAAGAAGTACGTTGAAAATGATTATGGGTATTGCATTTTGTATCTAATGGTAAAGTGTTGATATAGGGTTCCCAGTCTGTAATACATTTAATTACATGCAATTCTCCTTCAAGAAAAGCTTCAATCCAGTCCATTATAAATATATGAAACAACTTCTGATCATATAATTGTAATGACAATTGTCCTGTAGCTGTCCAATTTTGTAGTATTGTTTTCTTTGCTGCAGTTATTGCTAATGAAATATTTTTTTACAGTTTTGCCAATTTGTTGAGAAATGGGCATTTTTGTTGACAAAAATGCCCATTCTGGTGTAACAATTTTCTTCAGCATGATGTTTAATTTGTAACCGAAAATGTTGAACAAATGGACAATCTCAGAGACGATGATGTAAATCCTCATGTTTATCTAAGCATCTCTGACATATTGAGGTATCTAATCCAGACCAGTAATTTTGTGATGAATGCTCCTTCCNCCTCCATACCNCCACTTAAATATAAATACCTACTTCAAGCCTTGCTCCCATCTGTAAAAACAATGGGCTGTTAAATGATATGTTTAGCTTGTGTGGATAGGAAGTCATCCATAAGTACCTTACAGTTTTGTAAAGTTTCATCACAAGGGGTATTTTTATATTTTCTATTAGCTTCATGTATATATTATAGCAAGGCTTTTTGTTTACTGTTCACACTTTCATTTGGCCATATTAGCAATCAAATGCCCTATAATACTGCTTTTAAAGTAGATCATATAAGTACAGGTATTCTAATGGGGAAATGTATCCCCTTCCAATAACAGGATAACTTCTGGAGCAANTGTTGTTGCACACTGTCCACTTTGTGTCTTCATTTTTAGGTACCATAGTATTTATGAATCATGAATATTTGTGTTTAGCCTTTNCTATGTCATCACTGCAATACCAGGCAGAACGTTTTTATTAGCACCATATGGAAATAGTAACTTAAATAGTTTACAAAATGNCATGGTCCCATTTCCAGGGTGTTTTCCCATAGTCCTTTTTTACACCAGTATAGAAGTATGGAAACTAAGCTACACAGATCTGCTAAAAATGAATTCATCAATCTATGATATCATCTAAACTGAGGGGTTTTTCTGTCTATCCTAATGGCAGGCCAATATGTCTTTCTCTGCGTGCATAAATAATAAATAACGGTGAGGTTAATGCTATTCTGATCCCTATTTTCGTCTCTCACTGCTTCTGCCTTTCATGCTCCCATCTGCTTTGTAACATTAAAATAAGCGGCACAAATGCTAGATTAAGACACAAGTGAACAAAGAACTTAAATAGGAAATGCTTACAACGTTCTTTTTTATATCCTGTTAAATCAAATTCTTTTCCCCTTATCAGAGACAAAAGGGAGTGGAAGAGCAATAAAACGTGATAAATTTGGATTACGGGAATGAAATCCAGGGTACACAGTCAACTAAGATGAACGCTTTAGCTATAATAAGGGCAAGTTTGATTGCATGATTCAGAATACACTAATCTGAGTTTCATAACTGACATATTNAGCAGAAAGCATAGAAAGAATTAAGATTCAGCAATCCTGACCTATTTAAACTAAGCTAGTATTCAGAACAGCAGCTGTGTATTTATCATTGTATATTTGTACTTAGCTTGATTAAGTATACTGATTGCTTTTAGATATAGCTTGCTTGCTCCTCCATACATGTATACATAATACCCACATTTGGCATTAAACTGTAAATTGCTAAAATGATTAAAAGGGAAACACAANACAAGGGAAAATGCACTGTATAAACAGAACAACACTTGTAGTGCTTCGATCTGCATACAATACATGCTTTTATTTTGAAGTCTTGAACAAAAGTGGATGGGCTTATTTTATTTATTCTATTAGTATAATCAGAATGTGTAAATTGCTGAGACATCTTATTTTAATATACAATATATATCATTTCTACAACAAGACATAACCATCTGTTTATGGAACTAAAGATAGTTTTAAGTCAAGTNTTGCTAACCTAGCATTTTTTAGATATAAAACATAAATATTCTATATGCGCGGTATATGTGAATCATGTTACAGAACATATACAATACAAATGAAGCAGAAATAAATACACTGGCATGGATACTGAGCTTGATCTAGACTGATTGGCTGAAGGAAGAGTAAGAGAAGCTTCTAGAGAGTGGTGTGANAGGTGAAAGTTGGAAGTGGCAGCAGGTGCACAGCTGAGCTGAGGAGAAGACGCTGATGGCGGATGGAGAGCTGGTCCCTCTGTGAACTGAGAGAAGTCCCCTGGACAGCCTCCTGATGACAGTGGCAGAGCCACTTACTACACTGNGCATCGTTAGTGATTGAGAGAGATGTTCAAAAAAAGAAGAAAGAAAAGGGGTTCATCTATCGGGTGCACTCTTAAGAGGAGAAAGTGCTTGTGCATCAGTTAAAGCTTTAATGCGAAACGATTAATGCGATAGCTACTGCCCGTTGTTTGATTGAACTTATCTTTTTAGATAATTTATANAAGTTTCTGCACTTTCTCATTTAAGGGCGTTGTAAACAGCACCNAGTGTGGGAGTTTATCTCACCTATTTAACTCTGCACTGGCACTTTAGACCATATCTGAGTGATATGATTACTTATCCAGAACTTTATTATGAGTTATAAATCTGGGAAGAAAGTGCTGCTAAGAAGAGTATATGTTTACAACTGAATGCTACTAAATGGAGTACAAGTTTACAGTTATTACTGCTGAGTGGTGTCAAAGGTTATAATGAGTGCTGCTAGGTGATATATATGTTAACAGTATAAAGAGCTCAAACAGCTGACACTTTAGAGGACTAAAGTCTGAACAATACTGCAATAGCACCTTATAGATTGGCACTAGCACTTCCTAGGACCCAATCATAAGATATTGGACTAGCACACAGCACTTTGGAAATTTAAGCTGCTATAGAAACTATAAAAAGCACCAGCACTTTATTTTTGTAAACTTTCCAAATTATTGATATTAGAGCATCAGGAGATAGAAACTGGAAGCTAAGGANTTGGATTTAGCCATCAACCGTGCATACAGTTTTCATTTACACTTTTTTCTTATCTTTGTTCACTCTATCTTTTATATATTTCGCATATTTCCGAATTTTGTTTCCCTTNATTTTAACAAAATGCAAAAAANGTGTTTAGATTTTTTCATCACTAATATAAGGATGCACTCCTTTTCTATTTTCTCCTTTTTTGAATATTCACAAATATCAAGTTTCGGGGTTTGCACCGCCTGAATTCTGTGGGAGGTACTGGACCCCCAATACAATAAAGATAGGCTGATGTGTATCTAAAATATTAAACTTAGACCATTAGTGTGAATCTCAAATTCCCCTTTCTTTGATGTTGTGATTGTGAGAGATACCGGAGAAGCGATGTGAAAACCTGATCCTAAAGAACGCAGTGTATCCAGCCCGCAACAGTACCGGAGATTACCGGATGTATCGGATGTACACTGACACAGTCACTAACACTCACACTTGTTAACTAAGGGAGCAGGGAGTAGTTTCAGAACTGTAAAGACTGCTATTCACCATTAACTCCCTATTAACTCCCTGCCATTTTGATGGAGGAGAGGTAACCNCCATGTTGGTGAACTGACTAGTGGTAAACATAGTAGCGGTTCCTATAGTGTCTGAGAGAACGGGGCCNGTGTAAAGCAATGACTGGCATTGGAGAACATCCATAAAAGTATATTATATTAGAGTTGCCCAGAAAATACTACTTAGCCTGACAGTTGGATTGACTATTGTAAGCGTGAGGGGATTCTGAAGCAGATATTTCACACCAACTCCATAGTTACGGTGCAACTGACCTCAGCCAGTTTTATTTAGCAGGAATAAAACAGAACAAAACCACAAA
>JABWIB010003146.1:14090-26351 GCA_016617825.1 Platyplectrum ornatum | reverse complement strand
TTATATTATTACCACCCCATGCAAAGCTCATTCTGAATAGTCTGAACTGTTCCATTTATAATCAATCAATCACATGCATCAGATGATAAACANTAAAGACAGATTCAACTAAAGGTGCTGCTCTATTATGTGTCAATAATACAGAAAAGGAAGGATCAAAAAGACATCCAGAAAACAGTTCCAGACAGGAGTATACTTCTAACATCACAAGATANTGTGCAGGGAAACTCAGAAAGCTTAAACATTTGGGGTTTACTAAATGTCTAAAAGATTCATAGAGGGTCAGGAACATAAAAATCTCTGTTTTTGTTTATTTAAGTTTAAAACNATACCAAACATGCACCATACTTTCATTTCACATAGACAAAGTAACTATTTGTCTCATACTATGAGAAATGACCTATCACCTTTGTTGCTATGGATAACATGATTACTGAAACGTCCATCAGTATTTATACTCGGAGTGATAAGTGGGAAGTGCCTATTCATAGTCTGCATGGGGGGCAGGGGAAGTTATGTAAATAGTAAAGACTGACTTCACCCCTAATAAACTATTCAGCTTTCTGCATCATCCTGCTTTTAAGTAAGGGCACCGCAGAAAGGGCTTTACATGCAAAACTCCATGTGTAGGGGATAGTGGTCTCCCTTCATATGCATGGAAATTGCATAGTGCGGATTACTTCACTATTATAGACCATACATACTTATAGTGGTCTGGATCCGATCTGGTCCAACTGCTTTTTATTGTTTATGATAAAAATGTAGATGTTATACTGCTAACCAAACACAATGATGAAAAAGCACTATTGACACTGCAGTTATACAACATAACATTTCAACAGCCCACATTGTCCATAGTTTAGATGAATTTACTATTAAACAGTTGCAGGGCTCCTTTTGAAACTCCTTTTTCCTTTTTCTGAAAAAGGAGGCATCAAAAGGGATTGCTATTTAGTAAATTTACCTCCTAGTGTATTTTGTTTACTCTGACTAAACAAACATTCATGAATAGAAAAAATGAAGCTGTGCAAAACCTAAACACGGACAGAATTGTATCCTCAANGGGTAGACCAAGTTAAAGACGATTATCTCCCAATCCATAGAAGCTGCAATNGTAACTAACTAAACGTAAATAATTTATCGACAAATAAGTATTGTTTGTGCTCATAGGATACCATTTGTTGCTGCCCAACATCCGCACACAAGGTACCAGATCCAGACATAAGTACTNTTGAACGTACAAACATAAATACACAAGGTAAAATGAATGTTCTTATTTGCTTGCATTGGACGTAGGCAAAGAAAATTCATCTCTCAATTCTCATATTTGCAACTAATGAACTTGACCTCCCCCACCTTTGCGCTTGTAAGTTTGTTAGTGTACAGCCATTGTATTGGTCCTTCTCCCATGTCCACCTAAGTTATGCAAGNTAGGCAGGTTGGAGGTGAGATATATATTAATGAATCGGGATAGGGTCTGAATGACTTAAGGTAGCGGTCTAGCATCATATATGCACGACAGAGAGAAGTGGCAGGGGAGTTCACCCTCCTTTCCCATACTCCTGCACTGATCTTGGTGGGAAAGGATGGTCTCACGGAGCGCAATATCTGGGGGGAATTCAGTAAGTGTCGATTTGATGAAATCGCCAAATGTAAGTNATTTCATTGTCNAATTGTCTTTTTGAGANTTCCATAACCGTTGATTTGATTGTAATTCGCTAGTTCTGTTGTCGAAATTNTAAATCTGTTATTCGCCAAGAATTTGCCATGTCGATTTCCAAATATCGACACTAGCTCATTCGCCACCAGAGTAAGGGGATTTGAGCCCTGTCACTAGCCATAGCAATGATTGGTAACACTATATAATTGGTATTAACCGTGGCACACTTCTGAACTTATACGATAAGAGGAGAGAGGATTTAGAGAGAGAGTGGTCGTTGTCATGCAGTTCCTGAAATTTAAATAATATTAGATTTTGCATTGCATTGCATTACATATTGTTTAAAGTTGTTGTGCACAGCTCAGTGTGTGCACAGNTCAATTCTATTTCCAAACAGGGCAGCCTGGGACATTTTCCTTCTTTCATAGCGCTNCAACAAATTATGGTATCTGCGCTGCTCTTGCACCATGATGTCTTGCATATTGTGGAGGTTGAGGATAACCTCGTCTGTTTTATTTGCAACATCTCCAGACGTGGATGTCCCCATCAGTGCTGCAGTACTCTTTTCAGACTGTTCTGTTTTGGGCATGGTGTGCCAGACCTTTTTGGGGTTTTTTTGTGTGGTGCAACATCTGGGTCACTGATGGCGGTGAGTGTGATGATTTGTTCTGGTATGAAAGAATTTTTTTTAGTACAAAATATTAAAAAATTGATAGCAACATTCCACAAAATTAAACATATCCCCACGTGTATTACATCACCAGTTTCACAGTATGTTAAGATTTTGTTATGTTTTTGTGCCATCAGGAGGGAGGATGGTTTATATTTTATGTGACATTATTCAAAAAAGGCACACCAATGTGTCAGATGTAACACACATTTATAATAGTTGTCATATTTCACATCACTGTCATCCATTGCTATGGGCGACTTTATTGTTATTAACAATTTAGTTTGTGTTACAAATACACACACATTAGCCCATATATGTATCATTTAAATCACATTAGACTAATGGTTTTCAGATTTAATTAATGTAAACAGCAAAATAAAATGCAACATTTACCATGTCCACTCATATTCCTCGCCTGCTGTGGTGAGTCTTGACGAATACTTGCTGCGGGAGAATACGCATAAGATGGGCCTTCAAAATTAAACAGTACATATTGTTACACATATTGAGTTTGTTTTTAAAAAGTTAATGTGTTTACATATTGATTAAAGTTTGTCGTTATATATGCAGATTACAATATGATTAAATACAACTCAAAACTCTCAACGAAAAGCGTTTAGATTGTAATCTAAAATCTACCCTGCAAAAGGCAATTGCTTACAACATAATTAAAATGTTAGGTTCACACAACCATTGTTGTAAGCACATTTTATTTCAAAATGTGCTGCATTTGTCCTGTACAATCTCCATTATGAGTGCATTTTTCCAGTGTTTAAACATGGTTGAATTAATTTCTTTTGGACATGGCGCAACAAATATCACCATATATACCCTTAATTATATAAAAAATTACAATACAATACATTTTCACACTGTATGACTCTAGCAATGTTAATCTATATACTGAATCCAAAAGTGTAATAACTTAAAAAAATCATGAGACATGACATGCAAAACCTTGCATAACAATATTAAAACATTACTAACCTGGCCTTTCATCATCTGCTTCAACAGGTGCAGGAATAGAATCGGTTACACTGGAAGGGACACGTCTGGATGAAACTGGAATATCTGAATAGATGAGGATATAGGAGAAAAAATTTAATTTTTTTAATACTAAATACTATCTAACGTTTACACATTAAGAATGTATTAATGTAATGATTAAATAAAAACATACATTTNCCGCTTGTGGTGGCTGATCAGTATCCAAGGGATCTACACCCTCAATTAGCTCCTCTGGAATTATTGTCTGGAGGCCTACTCATAAGGGTGAAACGACACCTCCAAGCATTCGCCACCACCAGTTTTCTTACAATGAACTGTTTTTTAATATTGCGCTTATGTGGGCCTATTCCATTTACAGCACTCTCAATTTCTGCCCATAGGAGTTGTTTTCTTTTATTTGAGGTGGATGCAGCACGGGCACCATAAAGCTCCTCATTGCGGGAAAGGATAGCCTCAACCAGGTTAGCATCCTCAGTTTAGCTGAAGCGTATATTGCGCCCATGCTTAGTTTTATGCCTCAGACCAGAAGCACTCTCCCTATCCTGCACTGGTCCCTTCTCCTTATCATTACTGCTGCTCCCAGACCAAACTAAAAGGGGATAAAAAATAAAAAATAAACACAATAGACACAAAAAAAATGACAAAAAACACCTATACTGACAAAACACACACTACCTCCTCTACTACTAACTAACAATTACACAGGCACACTCCAAGCAAACAACCTTTCACACACAAAAATTAGGGGGAAAATGCAAAAATAAATAGAAAGCCACAGGACACAAAAAACACCCAAAATAATTATAAACTAGACACAACAACAAATGACACAATTACAAACACTCTCCAATCGACAATCACTAATTTCTCCTCTGCTATCAACTCCAAACCACANGCTCTCCCTACCTCACCAGCTCCAATCACCACAAATAAGCANTGGCGATTTCAAATCCCGGCAAATGAGGATGAATTAAAATCCCATTACATTAATTACATTAACAGTTAACCCACACCCTTCAGCCNCACATACCCACTGATTATAATATCAACACACTGAGGGATTCCCCCCTACCCATCAATACCACCTACCATTACAATCCCAGTCCCCTCTCCTTTTTTTTCCCCTAAGCCACCCCTTTTCCCCTCCCCTTGCTCTTCCCATACAGGAACCCCAGTCTCCACAGAAGACTTACCTGTCAGCTGAACTTTTCAGAGAAGAGACACATCTCACCATCTACTGATCATCCATCATACAGGATCATCCACTGACTGNAAGCACACCCAGATGCCGGAGAAAATACTATACGGATCAAACTAGATGTCAGCATCCTAGCTTGATCATGAGAACAGAAACACCTGTTTAAAGAAATTAATATTGTTCATCCATCCCCAAAGACATATCCACGATGGATTGCCATACTCCCTACTTTGATTTCCACCCTTCACAACCCCCCTTCCTATGGCAAGCCTACAATCCCCACTTGATATACACCAACCCTTTGTGGCTGCACTTCTCCCACAATACCTTCAGATACACCTAACCATCCCTCCACCAGACACCCCTTACAATGTCCACTGCAGCCACAGATCTCCAGCAATGCTATTCCCAAATAGCGATCCTACCTAGGCACACCTCCACACCAGCATGCTGCACAACACACAACACTTCAACCACCTGTCCTAAACCAAAGCTCACCCTCAGACCATCACCACCACTGATGGAGGGACTCATCAACGAACTATCTATACAACCCTACATCAAAGCTCTACTATGTAGCCACCTTAACCCTTACACGCATACACCAAGTATGTTTCCCTCATCACACCCAGCAACCTTGCTAACATTATGACACCAACCACCAACCCTAAACAGGCCATGCACCCCCTAGTCTATCACCACCACTATCTGCACAGTTACTGGGCCCGAATAGCACCTGCAACACAGAACTCCCCCACCAACACAGTGAACCAATCAACTCCCGGACATCACAGACAGCAGGAGTTTTAAAACCTCACCAACCAACAATTTATGTTTCACCCCTGATGAAGTGATTGCATATCATGCATAGCATTGGTACATTACCCTACACTCACTAGAGAATCTGCACCTTGTCCACTAGTGACTATGTACTGTACACCTTGTATTAAGTACTGTAGCAATTGTGTTAATTATTGTTATCAATGTTACTTGACCTGCAAAGCAGTGCTAAGACCATTGTCTATGGCAAGAACATCCTCTGTGAGCAATGATGAATAAATGGTAGACTGTATGAATGGTCAAGAATGTGACAACAGCAGTTTAATGCTAAATAATGGAAAATAAGTTGCTAGGGATAAAGAAATATGTCCCTTAATATTTATTTGGAGGAGTTAGTGTCCTTACACATGGGAAAACCTTTTACGTATCAAAAAAAGATAGACCTACGACCCCNTATGGGTCACAGAGGTTTAAACAAAATTACAGGCAGAACTGATTTTTTACTTTTTATTTCCAAATGATGCGACCATTTGAGAGTTATAACTGTTTACCAAGATAGATTTAAAAGGATAAAACATTATAGGATTTTAGGATAGTATTTTAGGTATTTTAGGGGTTAGGTGTAATGGCAGGATGAGGTTCCTTGGGGACAGAAACTTACTCTGGTGAGAACGTAAAGTTCTACAAGGCATTTCCTGTAGCACTTTTTTTTCCCTTTGGATCATGTTTTTAAGATAAAAATCTAGAGTACCTGATTTATTTCTTCATATTTGGAATTGCTCTAACAAGTTTCANTTGCAGGTCTGCAGTGGCTTGTTTATTATAACATTGATGTAATAAATGCAGAAACATTTTATGTCCCTTGGTTCTGAGAACATCAGCGCTATCTAGGGATGCTGCAGTTTAAATGTATCATTAAACACATGCGTAATGGAGCCTAGAAATAATTTGTTACCAGCAGTGCCAAACGAAGGGAGAAAAGAGTATTGAAGAAACAGCAAGTAAACTTATTTTCGACATTCATTTTGTTTAGAATCTATATTTCTATATATAGATATGGAACTCTATTTATGTATGCAAGCAAAATTATACAAACATACAAAACTAATTAAGCGGTGTGTGCTGTAATTTATTTCCACAACACTCAAAATTATACATTGCAGTACAGAGAATATTAAATCATTCACATACGTCCCTGGAGCTTACCATTTAAATTCCCTACAACACAAACACACACGCCAGTGTACATTTCAGTCAGTAGCTAATTAACCTACAAGAACATTTTAGAGTGTAGGGAAATGTGCATAAACACAGCAAAATCATACAAGTGCTAATCTAGAGTTTGATAGAAAAAACAACAAGTTGCAAATTTAAACTTCTGCTAAATCATTGTGAATCATTATGGAGGGAGAAAATGTAAACTGTACAAAAAAAGTTAAAACTTTTTGTTTCCTAGCTGAAATGTTTGGTTTGTTTTTTTAATTAAAACTGTATAGTATATGTGTGCATTAAGCAAAAAATACATATTTTTCATTCTTCCATAAATATTAATAATGGCATGGGCTCCCTCCCTAACTAAAAAGGGCACCTGCTGTTCCTAACAGACACCCTGCAGATCTTTTTTGCACCCCTAATAATAATAATAATTTGAACGCCTCATAGGGAAACCTGCTTTATTTAAGTGGAGAAATGATGTCTAGAGTTTTAGATACATGATACACTGGCGTACACCTCATCAAAACCATGTCGTAATGTATAGGGTGCAAATGAATTCAAATATTTTAACTTTGCACATAGAACATACAGTATATAGCACTGGGACTGTTCCAATATAAAGAAGAAAAGAAATAAGGAACCAGCACAGGAATTCAGATGCAAGACTACCCATCTGCATGGGTCTGCTTCTGGCTGCTTAGTGCTAGTCAATCAGGATTGTTCAACAGTATTTATATTAGAAAGTGGGCAGTTTANTGCTGCTGCTCTTCCACCTTTAAATCTGCACTCTCCTTTTCAACAAATTTATGTTAAACACCAGTGGCTGTCGAAAACTAGTATCCATATGAGCATTCTAAAACCCAATTTTGTATACACAAGTAAAAATCCATAGTAAAAACTATATATAACAGACAGTGACCTAGTCTCCATTATACAATTCCCACTTTTTGGTCTATTTTAGTGACTATATATATATATATATATATATATATATATATATATATATATATATACAAACATTGCATAAAGACCGAAACACCATACAGACATCAATATAGAAACCAATATACCATGCAGCCAGCATGCTAGATTCTACTATATCATACAGATAGCATTATAGAGACAGCTATACCATACAAACATTATCCCATAGGCCGTTCAGTAACTGCAGACTTTTATGACTGCAGTGATCTCTGCATATATGCATTAGCAGACGCTCTGGATAGAGCACGGATCTATAAGGCATGCCTCTCTCCCTGCCCTCAATTCAGAGCTGCGTTCTTCTGCAGCTCTGAATTTTGATTATCTGGTGGCCGTCAAATACTCAGAATCAGGTCCGCTGTGTTTTCACATGATTTTTTTCTCAATGGCCGAGTATAGTAACCGCAGTGGCTACCATGCTGGCTTTTTCTGAATGAAATAATGGTGAAATCTTTTTTTTTTTTTTGGTATGGGATAAAACAAATCTGTATCCTTTGCATTATTATTCTAAACACAAAACTTTTTTCTACACTTTGAAAGCAGGTAATTTTCCATGCTCCTTACACTTGCACCATGTTTGCAAGCGGAAGAAGGATGCAGAGGGTGCATCCCCTTCTAGAGCACATACTTACATGAGANAAACTCCCCAGCTATCATTTAAATATGTGATTCTACATGCGCAGCTTTGAATCAGATCAGTGGATGCTAAATGTACCTGTATGATTATTATTGGCCACCCGAGTGTAATGATCCACTGAGTTCTATATTGAACTGCTTATCGAGATAATAAGCTATATTGCAAAAATCACTTTTTAGAGAGATCTGTGTATTTCTATGTTCTTATTCACTGTATTGGCCTTTTCTTTGCATTCTCTTAATCACTTTACTTTACTTTGAATATATTCTATCTGCCATCCTGTCTACCACACAATTTTTCATAGATTTGCTATACTTGCAAACTACCATGTATTTATGCTGCTGTGTGTAAGCAAGGTAAAAGTGGGGGGAGGAATTTAAATAGTACAGTAATGGCCTTACGTACTATACAGACCTCTGCACCGCCTTGCTTTTATGCAAAAATGGTGCCAAGTTGTGGTGGGGTCTCCACCCATAGGGAGGGGAATCAGCCATTGGAAACTTAGTCTTGATCCGGAACACTATATAAAAAAAAACTGGTACAAAATGATTTATTTTCTAGGAAATCGACATGCAAAAACAAAATAAAAAAACATATTTGATATACATGAATATTGTTAATATATTGCATTACTATATTAATGTAATAATATTGCTTAATACTTAAATGAAAGATGCAGAAAAGTTAATGACTATTTTTCCAAGCATAGTATTTTTCTTTACAGTTCGCACCTGTGACACACTATACTGTATTAAGTTGAACCATTTAGTATTTTGTGAGTAGAACATATGAATTTCTAATCCCCAGACCTGATGCACTAAACAGAAATCACTTTAGAAATAACAATGAAAAAACATTTGTTTATATTAAAATTATTTCTAGAAGAATATATCAATGCTGTCTTTTCTCTGCAAAAATACATAAAATAAATTATTTTAATAAAATGTGTTTATATAGTACTAAAATATGAAACTGTTTATGTCTGGGAGAGAATAAAATATAGCTTAATGCTGGCCACACACTACAATGATTATTGTCACAACATGATTTACTAGACAATTTGAACAATTTTTTCTTTGGCGAAATGTCAATTATCCACCCCACAATGTCCCCCACACTCATCGATTATCGTCTNAAAGACAAAACAATAGGAAAGCACACATTTTTTCTGAAGTTTTATCATCTGTTTTATTGTGGCCATGCTCCAAGTGGAGTAAAAATAAATATTGGAAAAATCATTCAGGATTATCTGAAATGCCCATACACCAAATAAACGATAATCAACTGGGAAGAATGAAGATAAAATTATGTCTGCTGGCTCCTCTGGAATGATTATGGTTCAACTTCATAAAAAATTGGCAATGCACACNAGAATAAGCATTGAAACAGCTGGTCACCCTGTCACACTGACACATAGACAGTGTGACAAGCACTGCAGACATTGGGAAATACTGGCTCAGCTAGCACTTTACAATATCTAATAGATGAGCTGCATCTTGATTCTATTGTCTGTGACATCTCTGTCGGTAAAGGGCCGTTTGGGCAAACTAGGCACCTTAGCACCCAACCTCGAACTGTCTCTGGTTTGATTCACACAGTAGAGGAGGGCGCACCGTTCTATAGAGGAGTTGCAGGAGCCCTCCCAGGTTCTCTATTCACATACCGGGTTATGACATAAATTGACATGTAAATGATGGCAATGAGGGGGTGCTTTTTCCATCCTCCTGGGCCCAGCTCTCTGGGGTAAAGTATTGTTTTTTGCCCTATTAATTTCTAGATCTGTAAAGGTTTATACTGTTTGCTCGTAACATACCAGAGTAAACATTTCCTTAAACATAGAGTAATGCAGATTGTCACAATGCAATTGTAATATCCTACAGACTAAAACATTGATGCCAGCAAAAAAATTCTTAAATGCAGACATAGTTCCTAATGCAGTGCTATTAGGGTCTCCAGGACTGGCAACCTCAAGGTCTTTATAATGCAGCAGCAGGAGACTGCAGCTGCTTGCCATGAAAAGTCCCATCAAGGTTCGTCGCTGCATGTTGAATCTCACAACCAGAATGATGGGGACAGTGAACTTAACGCTGAGCAACCCAACACTGGGAAAATCATAGACTAATTAAGAGAGCAAGAGGAAATCTAAATAAACATGTAAGGTATTGAATGATTTAGAGAAAGAAGTAGTAGATGGCAAGTGTGTGACTAGTATAACTAGTAGATAGATGGCAAGTGTGTGAGTAATTAAGAAACTTATGTGGGAAAACTTTAACCAAACCTGTAAATAAAATAATCATTACTTTTATATTTTTACTATCTAAAGTTGCTCGCTCATGCAGTAAGTCTTATAAACAAAAGACCAATTACAGTGGCCATGATCTATTTAGCAAAGAAAGAAGAACACAGGTGCTATGGAAAATTAAATGATTCATAGATGAGCTGCTAAGATGATAATAAGCTGAGAATATTAATCCAACCGAGGAGGCTTGAAAAGATTATGTTTATTTTTCAAATGTAGAATTTAATGAACCTATTAAACTGAAAGATTTATGATCCTATGCATGTGCTCAGCCTTTAGTAAGAAACAGTGTGCTGTGTTAAAAAATATTACACAAGTTATTCACTTTGAAACAGAACTTTGTTTCTGTTCGGAGATAATAAATCTTAGCACAAAATAACAGTAACAACTTAACATTGAAGCTGTTCAGTGTTTGTGTGAAGTATTTCCGTACGTGGCAAAATAAATACATAAAATCTTGAAAATAAACAACGCCTTTTTAATTCAGATACAAAATCATCAATAAAATAATCAACTAAAACTTGTACAAGTGCCTTGAATATATTTGTGCTCTATAGGTTTGTGTTATAATTGTGTGAAGACGTTTGATTGAACAATATTGTTCTTCAAGCAATAGGTTCTCCAGTCCTGGGCTGGAAGAGGATATCTGGAGATATCCTGTTGTAATGTAATGATGGGAAAAGGATAAAAAAAATGGTGGGGTCCACTGGTAACTTAAACAACATATTTTGGTAATCATTATGTGTAACACACCTAACGATGAGATAATGTAGATGTGAGGGACTGTCAAAATAGGGCAGTTCGAATCAGCAAACCTCATTCTTTGAGCATATATTTACTACACTTGATCAAGGCTTTAAAAATTACATCTTTTAATGGTTACATAGGTGAACTATAAATAACAGTGTAAATTATTCTGCATTCATTCCATATTTACATTTTTACCATATTTGGTTATATTATGTTCCTCCAAACTGGGGGACTGGAACCAGAATTTTGAACTTAAATAATTTACGCCGATTTCGTGCATAGTTGATGTAAACTGTAACATCAGCGGATGTGTTGTGCAAATGTTTTTTATACGTTTTGGAAAATAAGGGGTCGTGCTTGACTATCTGTGGACATCGGCATGACAAAGAAGCCGGCTGGGAGAAGGTAAAACTTTATTCACTGATCTCTTTCATATATAAGCAGATCAGTCTATAGATTTTACGTATTGTAAGCAGAATACTTAAGGATGCCTTCGGCACACCTTCTACATGTTGAACTTAGAAAACACAATTTTGCACAGTACATTAGCCACTGTTGTGGAGGCGAATGTGCAGAATAAAGATTTAATAGTTATAAACAGATATTAAATAGAAATAGATATTAACTCTTAAATGGAGGGTAAATCTTTTCATATAAAAGAATACAATACCAATATCAACGTATTGAATCATCTTAGTAATTAAATTAATTACTATGGAATGATGTAATAGATAATGTTTAATCTTTGGAATCCATCTGAAGTTTAAGCCTACTGTTAAGAGTGTAAATTTAGTTTTAATCCAAGAACATATGCAATACATACCCTGTTTTAGGGGACACCTGTAATTCCCATATATACCTAAAGTATATTAAGCAAATAGAGCACACATAGGTCCCCAGAGACAGATAGTAACTTAGGGCTGTATTCAGGTTTTCACTCTCATGACTTAAGCTGGCCATACACCAGAAAGATAATCTTTCCAATCAACAGATAAATGACCCTCACAGCAGAAATCTGTTACATGTGTACTCACAAAACATGCATTTAATGAGTGCACAT
>JABWIB010003146.1:0-13671 GCA_016617825.1 Platyplectrum ornatum | reverse complement strand
CAACATGGTTTTGCCCATGAGAGTGTAATAGTCATGAGAGTGAAAAGCTGAATCTGGCCCTTATACCCCTTCTACCTGCCTCTATAGAGGTATCAATGTTAAACATATCTAATGCCGTCAAGAAAAAAGAAGTAGCTCAAAGTTGAAACATTTTCTTATTTGAGTACATTGCACTTATGTATTGATAATTGTGAATGTATGTATACATATTAAATACAATTTTCACATGCTGTTCATTCTTTGTGCCAAATCAAGTAACACCGTTTTCACCCTTCCCCTTGGTTTTTATGCTTTTACACTTTTAGTTCTGTTGCTCCTAACTCTTGCATCAGTCTCTTTTTAGAGCAGCTTTGGGAGACTTTCATATAACTATAAAGAAAAAAATGTCAGATACATGCAGCTTAAACTGTCAGCTTTTGCAGTTTTACATTAATAATTACTGCATAAAAATACACTTACAACAATCTTTACATTAGACCCAATGCATGCATATTTTTAAGTGATATTTTATGTATTATTGTCTAAAAGGTGAAATCTTATTTTGAAACTAATATTACACTGTAACTTTGGTAGCTGTTAAAATAAAATATAATACAATTTATTATTTTATTTAAATGAAATTATATTCTATTCAGATCTGACATATGATGTAACGTCTAGAAAATGTTCCAACATCCAGAGGATGACTCATCATGACCTTAAGACTGCCGCTGGATGAGAAAGTTCTTTAATAATGTGCAACCTATGCCCTTATGCACTGTGTCAGAGAATTCGGGAGACTCCTTAACCATTACAAAGTTCCACTAGGCTAAATGCCTAAATATCCTATTATGAAATATATGTATCGGCTATTGACTGCAAATTTACAATGTTATGTCGTACACCCACGTCTTTTACACTGACTTTATTACCTTTTTGCTGTTCTAGAACTATATTTTTCATAATAAATGAGCAAACCTAGAAGTCTAATTTTTCAGCGGCATGAATTTTGAAAACTGAACATATATTTACTAAGCGGTGATATTGCAGTGCGATTAAAAAGTGGAGATGTTGCCCATAGCAACCAATCAGATTTAAGTTCACATTCTCCAGTGTAAAATGAAACTGAGAGCTTGAATTTGATTGGTTGTTATGGGCAACATCCCCACTTTCCAATCTCACAGCAATCTCACCTCTTAGTAAATATACACCTATATCTGTGTTTATTATGGAAATGTATTCACAGGAAGGTATGTGTGCATGCATGATGCATGCAGGAAAAGGTATTTAAATAGTACAGTAAGAGCTGGATTCAGCCAATGTGTATTATCCAGACATTCGCACTGCCTTCCATTTAAGCAAGAACAGTGTAAATAAGTTAGGGTAGAGCCTCCTGTGCATATTTCCCTTCATATGGAAGAGTGATCTCTCCCATATGTAGGTAAATATGCATACTGCAGACAACGATCACGTACTGGTTCACTGAGCACTGGAATTGCTTAAGTCATGATATGGCCCAACATGATGATGAAAAAGAAATATACTAAAAATATTTTTAGTACCTTCTCCTATAATATTTTTGTGCTTGCAATATAGCTCAGGTATGGAAATGGCTCCATAGTAATACTGTACAGTTAGGCTTTCAATTTTTTTTCCCGAAATTGTAACTAAACTATGTATTGGGAACTTTATGTTTCATCATGGAAAATACCTTCCCTTGAAAATAGAAAGTTCACAGCAGACCATTGTAGGAGTATGCTTTATCAAATTTTAAGGTACCCCAGTCCGACACTGCACATATTACATATAAAGTTTGTAAACTATGTTAATAAAAGCAAATAGTGAACTGCCATTGAATTACTGAACTGCCATTGCATTTCTGTGCGAGTTAGTCATTAAAATTGTACACTTGAAAGTCTGCATTATGCAACAATTTTTGGTACATTTGCATTTAGTAAACCTTTTTCCTTTATTTATACTGCAGTAATTTTAGAAAGTGAAAGCAATTACTAGGCTAGCATTTGCAGTAGCTATGCATAGTAAACAGTACATTTCTTTTCACTATGATGGTAAGACAGACTAGATAGTCTATAGTCATATGTAAGCTAAATTTAAGGTTGTTCAATATGCAAATATGAGCAAATGTTCATTATACACCTAAGAGAATGAAATCTAAGTTTTCAGGGAAAGAAGGAGTCATAAAGGCACGCACATAGTTTACTTAGCTATCATATTTTGAGGTGAATAGAATGGGATGCTCAGCAGAGCATTTTAAATGTCCTCAGAATGCAAAACTTATTTTCATATAAAAATTAATTGGTCAGTTTCTCCTGGCAAAAACTGTACCAAAAATTATATTGTGCATCCACATGCCCAGCAAAAAATATAGATCACTATATTATTGTGTTTTATTTGGAGAGAGAAATAGGACTTCACAGGAAAGGGAACCTGTACATTCATGATAATGCTAAGAGCTAACTCTTAAGAGTTAAATAAAAATCAACTTTTTAATGTTTAGAGTGAGAGTGTTTCTTTTAGTTGTGTGTCTGTACATGCAGAACACTTTGTATTGGCTGTACAGTCTGTTTTGATTTGTAACAGCCATCTATATTTACAAGAGGTTAATAAAGTGTAAGGACAGTAGTACTATTATTTTAGCTTGAAGCAACCAAAGAAACACGGATCACCTACCCGCAATGACAATTGTATCTATAGTTTCCATTAAAAGATGCCTCAAGATAGAGTTTATATCAGGCATTCTATTTTTAGAGGCGATAAAGCATAATGAACAAAATGACTATAAGTGAAGGAAAAATGACTGCAGTACAGGAATATATCAAAAACAAATATTTTTAGCTTGCTAGATTGAAAACACACATTGAATAGAAAAATATACAAACCTTACAAAATTAATACTGACTTTATTCATAGCAGATAACAACAGATAACTCCCTTTGATCGCCTTCTCCACTAAAACGTGCAAGCAAAGCAATCCACGTAAAACTATGAAAACATGATAACATGAGATGAGCGGGTTTGGATTCATGAAATCTGAACCCACGTAAATTTAATCGATCAGAGTACCGAGCCAAGCCAATTTGGTAAACTTCCACTCATTCGGAAGCAACGATAATGTTTTGTATCATCACATCTTGTGTGGCGATGGATTTCATGCGAGATCCAGAGCCCCTATTAATAGTNTGCTGTTTTCTTTTAATAGTATGCTGTATTTTTTTAAGCAAAATTATTGGTTACTAAGAGAAGGCAATGAGATGCTTGTAATATGGCTGTAGGACTCTTTGTTATATCTGCTTTTCTCCCAGGTAAGATAAGCCACATTGAGACCCAGCCCATCAAACATCTTTATTAGAAACATGCAAAATTAAAATCTAATTCAAAACCAGAATTATGTCAGAGAATAATTTTATTAGGAATTCCATTACTTTTTTGTATGAAATGAAATGAGCCTTCTTATCATGACAAGCTATCATACAGTACTGAGATAATCCTGGCAACAGGTAAAATGTATTTTTCCCATTGGGTAATCAGAGATTTATTTACTACTTAATGATTTTATTGTTGGGGCTTTTTTTGTTCATTTGAAATTGCATTCTGTTGTTCCTATTGTTTATTTACATTTATTTACATATATTGCTCATTTATGTGCATGGGTGAAAGATAATTTGTGATAGAGTCATTTTCAATCCCCTTTGAAAGAAGTCTAAAAGACTTGTCCTGACTACCACACTTACAATTAAAGCACCTCACACTATGGGAAACATTTATACATGGTCTAAGTCAAATATGCACTGATTTATGGAATCTAAATAAAAGTGAAGTTTTTATAATAAATAAAATAATAAAGGGTGGGGCTGCCTTGGGAGTGCTCCCACAAATCAAAGTATAAATATACAAAGTTGTCTTTTAGAAAGAAGAGACTGAGAAGAAATACATAGAATACACCTTGATAAACTCCCCCCACACACACACACAGTTATATTGCTTCTCTGTTAAATTCTTCACCTCTTGTTGTCCTTACAAAAAGATGGAGACACAAGTGAGTATATATTAATAGATACCACTTAAACATCAAAACATGGCACTTTCGTCTATTTCAGGGGTTCTCAAACTATTTTGCTCTGGGACCAAAAACATTTTTTAAATGACCCCAAGCAAGTNACCATCTATATATTTTNACCCAGACATCAGATTATCATTTTAAACAGTGGTAAGTATATGTTTTATATCAAACTATACAGCTTCATGAGGTTAATAGGGGGTTACAAGAGGTTTAAAGGTCCATTTAACTCTTTGGACAATACATTATTTGTGCATCAAGACAACTGGCTATCCTATGTGACAAATGAATGTGGAGATGGAAGTGGTTTAGCAAAGCAGTCTAGGTGGCCGAGGGCCCCCAATCACCTACTTCACGCATTTATCACAGTGGCATCCAACTAGTGCTTGGTGCCAGTGGATCCCATGGCTCCTGGCCTGCAACTGGGAGATGGTCTCTCTGAGGAAGTGCATATGAGCTCACGACCCACTCTGGGGTCCCGACCCACAGTTCGAGAACCGTGGGTCTATTTAATTTAATTTATGCTGCACATAAATTCTAGCTAAAATCAAACTAATACATTTTTCAGTAGGTGTAAGCAATTAAATGTGTCCCAGATGCAAAGTCATCTTTGAGCTATACCACTGCAGGAGGAAACTTCAATAAATAGGATTAATTTTTCTTTTTAATGTACAATGTACGATTGGTTGCTATGGGCTACATCCCCAATTTTAAATCTCCCTGCATATTAAGGCATCAATCCATTCCAAATGAAGAGAATGATCCCCTCTTACCCACAAACAGAGGCGGTTTTGTTGGGCCGTAATATTTTGAAGTTGTGAGTTGTCTTGTGTGGCATAGCACAGCTTTTTGGTAGGGAGCTACATGAATGGTTCCCCATGCTGGCCCGTCTGATGCTGACAGGTGGGGGCAGGAGTAGCCTCGGGATACTGCCTGTGTCTTTGGCCACCTCTGCCCACAGAGATATTAGGATTGCAAAGAAACAGTAGTATATCCACTGCAAGTTTCTCTTGTTATTGATCCTGGATTCAGTACAGTGCAGTATGTTTTGATCTGGTCAATTTTGAGAATATAAGCCAAATTAAATACTATATTCTAAACTTTCTTACTCTAACCTTTGCAATACCTTTGCAGTGAGTTTTGAAAATTGTATGGTTATGTAAATATTGAAACTTATAAATCTTGTAGTTGAAAGTAACACAGCTATCATAAAGCAGATTCCCAAGAATATTTATCATCCAGTACAATACGATTGGACAGTCTTTATTTTGAATGCTTAGCAGCTTACATCAATGTAAATCACAATACATTGTCATATAAACAGCAGAAATTAGTATTTTTTTTCTATATTAGCATGTATTTGCATGCTATGAAATTTGAAAGCTTTCCCTTGTGACATTTGTGTTTATTTGTGATAAGATAAATCATTTCTAGTTTCGTTATTATATGCTAAAACAAAATGATTGCGACACAAATGAAAAAGTTGGTATGATAATTATGTTTTCTAACATTGTACAGTTGAAAAAGTACCTAGTCTCATAACCTGACTACCACTATAATGGTTTACATTTACCAAAATCTGTAAATATAAAAACAAAGATGGCAATTGTTTTATGTAGTATTTATTTCGATACCGTAAGAGGGATAAATCAAAGACCAAACGTAATATATTAAAAGAAATAAAACATTTATTATACTTAGCTTCGGTTCAGATGTCAATCACAAAGGAACGTCAGGGGTTGCCCAAAGTATTCAGGAGCCGCTCCCTGTAACAGTCTGGATCTCTGTATACAGGCTGAATTCATAGTACCAGGTTCATAGCACTCACAGGACAGCTGTGTGTGAGGATGGGGGAATGGCTCCTGAACAATGGGCAACCTGGACTATTATACCTTTGGTAAATATGTGTCATTCACGGATTGGATAGTAAATGCTGCATACCATTATCTGATATTTTGGTAAACAGGGAAAGGCACAAAGGGCACCTGAACTAGTACTAAATAATATGTGTAATTAACTGATTGGTTAGTAAGTGCTGCATACCTGTGTATGCAGGGAAAATACATTGAGTGATGTTAGTTAACACATGACAGAGAATACATAAGATATACATTAATATAATATAACATGGCAAAAAGTCCAAAATTATTCTACCCCTCACAGCAATTAAGGAGATCAATGGCCAATGTTCCCAAAACAGTCAGTGGTCAACATTTCTTTGCAAGGCACATTAAAATACTAAAAGTACTTCTAGTACTGTAAGTTTTTGTGTGCTGATACTGCTAAATATGACAAAAGAAAATCACATAAATAAATGTAAATAATAATGTGCTATCCAGTTGGAATACAAGATAGATATTTGTAAGTTAATAATAAACCCGTTCCACAATACTAAAATGTGTTAAAAACTTGATACAGTATAAATAGAGGCATAAAGTGAATGCCATGGAATCTTGAAAGAATTCATGTTAGAGTGTTTATCACTGCCTTAACTTTAATGCTTTGTGTACATAAGAGAACTGACAACATTTACTTAAAAACAAAGTTAAATTGTGACTGCTGAAGGGGGTAGTGTCCGGAGGTGACAGCTATCTGTCAGCTATAATGGCATCTGCTTGTCAACAGAAAACTATGCATAGTACTCAATGTAATTGTTAGTGTTTGTAGATTACTGTTCTTTGGCACTGCATTGTCAAATGTGTTACTAAAAACCCTACCTCACAGTATCATCACTATCTAATAATACTTGTCGCAACTCTATTATGCTTCTGTGGGATGTTCTTCCCTGCCTTTCTGAGTTACAATACTAGAATTACTGAAGTAAAGAAAAAAAGAGAAGTAAAGAAGGACACTCAGAATTCCATCAACATGGCACGTATTGCCATGTCAAATGGAAGCAATCAGTTGGCCCATAGTTTGTTTTGACAAGTCAGAATCTGTCCAGGGAAGCCACTTCACAATAGGGGAGGTAGGTTCAACAGAGTAGAGCACACCGAACGTCATGTCAGAACTGTATTTTGCTATGCATGGAATTTGAGGTGATTTTTGCAATCAAGATGTGGCCCAACACATGTCAACGGGGTGTCCTCAGAGTAAAGTGTAGAAGAGCCATAAAAGGTGACTGGGAGAAGTCCGTAGAGAACAGACAATTAATAAACCTAAATATAGCATCACTGAGAGGTCGAACTTTTGAACGCCAAAAATATGAGAAATGTCTCCCACTCATTTCCTGCTGCTCTGCTGTCAATAAACGCAAAATGATGAAAGTCTCTGGTAGCCAGGGATAACCAGGCGGGAACCAGGAAAGAATTGTTTTAACTGCCTCAATATCCGACTTGGTTAGGCTTTTCTCCATTAGCCGGCAACCTGTCCTCCGCAGTGCTTTGCAAGTTCTGAATGACGCTGACATGGCTTGGGTCACGTTATGTCAGCAGCATTTTGTGTCTTAGCTGTGTATTTGCCGTGGACATTCAAGGTTTTGGAGGATTTTTTCCTTGTTTTTTTTTTTTCTTGTTTTATTTCTGTCCTCTGGACTAGAGGGGAGCCACATCTAACGGCTGAAAGAGCCACTTGTCTACTGGGTCATTTGTTTGTAAATAATGCTTTAGAACATCTGTCAACACTATCAAATAAATAAATAGATAAATAAATATGTAAATTACTTACTTTTTTTTTTAAACAGTTGTTTGTTAGGACATGGTGTAAGTTCTGGACTAATTAGCAAGGCTAATCCCCTGGAAAAACGGATATTTGAATGACAGAAGAAGCGAGGAATGCCCCTTCTCTCATTTAAATAAACTGAATTCCACCAGTATGCAAAAGCAGATGGATGGGCACTTGTACACTTATCTGTCTCTAGAGCCGCATCCGTCTCTAGTGTCACATCCTAGTTTAATGGCATTACATAATTATGCAAAACATGGGAAATTCAACAGTTAATAACTATTGTTGATAACTATTAGAATAGAAATACAGAAAGTTAGCAAAACAATAATTCCAATAACAGTATAGAAAATACAGCAGAAGAATCCACTACATGGAACTGTAAGACTGGGAAGTCAAGGAATCAGTCTCTGTTCATCTACTCCTTTCAGGGAGGCTGTACAGCTGTAGTGGTAGAATCTAGAGCCTGTAGATACCATTCTGTCAGGACTTTGGAACCCAGCTACATCAACAAGATGACATAGGTGTAATCCTCATATTGGACAAGCAATGTCACTGGGTAACCCCATTGGTAGGAGATATTGTTGGCTCTGGNGGTATATATACCCATGGGGGTATATTTACTAAGCAGGGAGATTGCAGTGAAATTAGAATTTGGGGAAGTTGCCCATGGCAACCAATCAGATTTGAGCTCTCAGTTTCATTTTACACTCTGGAGAATGTGAACTCAAATCTGATTAGTTGCCATGGGCAACTTCCCCAAATTTGAATTGCACTGCAATCTCCCTGCTTAGTAAATATACCCCCATATGTTTATTTTCCAGGCGATACTACTTTGCACTGGTCAGATAATGTAGCTGTATCTCTCAGTATATTACTCCCTTGGAAAAGTGCAATTCTGTCACACCTGTCCACAAAGCTAGCCCTAGTACTGTTCACAAACATTGATTTTAATGTTCACAAAATGCATGTGGAAAGCTTAATAATTAATGACTACATAGAATTCACAATCGTCCTCTCATAAATACATACAATAAGAATGATTGAACCTGTACTGTTGTAATTTTGGGCTGATCTTAAACGAACACTGCACTGAACTTCTGATGGCTTCCTATGTAATTATTATGAACTTCTGATGGCTTCCTATGTAATTATTATGAACTTCTGATGGCTTCCTATGTAATTATTATGAACTTCTGGTGATTTCCTTTGCAATTACTTTTAACTTCTGGTGGTTTCCAGAAGTTACAGAACAGAACAGTTCTTAGATTTGTTTAGAAAGTGTAACAGCGGGACAGTCTCACAACAGCGGTAAGTGTTCTTGACACTTTTGATTTGATTTTTGTTTAGGAGATACAAATTTATATCTAATAATCTTGTTATCTAGTATCTATTTACTTCTTATAATAAACTTTCATGGTATTTCACTATGCATTGTGCATGTGTTATTTACTTTTCTGATATGCAACATATTTTTGTTGTTGTTTTTCCTGTGATGTCTCTTTATATCAACATTATGTCCTGTTTCACTTCTTACCACAGGCCAGATGCTATTCTACAATCTGTCACATTTTCTAACCAGCATAATGAGAGCATTGATAGCTGTATTTGCTTTAACATAGGTCATAGCAGGACTAAAACAGGACTAATACATAACAGTGTCTTCCAACTATAAATATGGGTTGTTTATTTTTTCTTTCTTTCTTCTCAATATCTATGGCAGTAATTTCTATGAATGCAATATGGTTATGTAGTAATGAATTGATCTGCTATTTATAGCTATTCTGAAGAAAGGTGGAAATGTTGCCATGGCTGTAGCTGCTGCCCTGAATGTCACTGAATCCCCCAGCACTGGAATCAGTGATGATTGCTTCTGTTATTACACGGCAGAAAACAAAATGGATTTAATGGATGCTCCCTTGTTTTCATTTACTTAACATAAAGGAAAGTTATGCCATTTTTATCTACAATGAAAAAATGGTGATACATATTTAAAGGAACCACAACATGACTGAACTTCACATATTTATAGCCTGTTTTCAAAATATTTGGCACCCTTTCGGACTCATGGCCTTAATTTACTAGGCAGAGAGACTGCCGTGAGATTGAAGAGTGGAGATGTTGCCCATAGCAGCATCAGATTCAAACTCACATTCTCCTGTATGTAAAATTAAAATGAAAGCTTGAATCTGATTTTCAATTTTCAATATCCCTACAATCTCCATGCTTAGTAAATTTAGGCACTGTCTTAAGATCCTTTTACTGCTCTAGAGAAATACTGTTTTGTGTAATGAAATTTGTTTTCCATTCAGGTGCGGTTCTGTCAAGTACACATGCACAGTGTTGATACATAATTGCTTGCCTGTGCACTACCGACACTGAAGTGGGAGCAGGTGGTGGAGGGGCGGCATTAAGATCTGCCCCTCAATCTTCCATGGCCAAAAATGAGTCGTGAGATGAGTCTCTTTGTATGTCACCTGCACCAAGTTGAGAAAAAAATATTGGTGCCTTGCCAGCAAATCTGCTGCCACACTCACAGGACCTGCAGGGTCTCCCTTTATGAGAACTGCTAAATTTGCTGAGACAGAGTGTCCTTAGCAAATTTGAATTCATAAAGAGGACCTCCTACTGGGGGTGTCCCCTTTTATGCCCTAGAGATGAGAGAGGAGGTCTTAACTCCTTTCTATTACCAAAGACAATTACCTCCGGTTGCACCCCTGTGAGTCACAATCAGGGAATTTAACCTCCATTGAGCTTAACCAGCCCTCACTTCTCCTTACATAACAGCATTCAGATGGATATGATTGCTTACGCCAAGCAACAGTGGGCAAAACCTGATAAGGAAAAAAAAAAAAAGGTTGACCCTCCTTCAGACCAGGCATCTAACCTGCAGTCCTCTAGTCCAATCAACTGACTCGATTGTTCAACCCCTTGTNTCTTATGCTGAAGTGGTGCAGCATACAGGAGATCAATGAACCACATTTTCAACCTCAAGCAGCTTCTTTTCAGGCCTCCATCACAGAATTAAAGGGTCATTTGTCACAGATTTCCAAGCAAGTACAGGTGACAGAGCATTGTATGGGTGAAGCTTTCAATGATGTTGCTGCCCTTAAAGCTACTACAGCCACAACCCAGAAACAAGTCCATCAACTGTGGAACCATGTGGATGTCCTGAAGAATCATTTGCAGAGACATAATCTTTGCCTAAACGTCTCTCGGACCATAAAAGGCGTTGAGCTACAGCAGTTCCTTTCTGTCGCCCTCCCTAAGCTCGTACATGCTCAAAATGACCATTGCACTCAGAGAATAAGTACTCCCAAATGACCTTGCACTCTCTTCTCCCCTCCTCTGTCTGGTCTTACACCCAAGCTCCGGCATTGTCTTACCTCCTCCACGTTTGGCATCTACATGGCCCTTACCTCCTTTGAGTCCCTTTGTGCCCAAAAACCCAATATTTGGTGGAGCTGCCCTGTCCATACTGCGTTCTAGGGCCAGGTGTTCACGATTTTACACACTGTCGGCTCACGCTTCCCTCTCGGCCCCCTGAAACACTCCCTCTTGCTCCGCCGTAGTAAATAGAAATAATTTAAAGAGATGTAACACATTTATACATATTCAACTTTCTATCAGGTTAAACCAGATTGTAAAGAGGCTTTACTGTAGTTTACTGCACCTCTATTGCTTTTGGAGAACATTCTCTGGTTGCTGAATCTTTCCCTTGACTACTTCTAAAGTTTTTGAGCTCTGTAGAATGTTGTGACTTGCTATCTCACCTATTCCATATTTCCATATGAATCTGGCTGTTGAGAGTTTATGGCCACGCTGGGTGCTAGGACTGTTTTCATTCTGTTAGTTACATGATTAAATGTGAAATCAGAGTAGCAAGCAAGCAGTTCAGCACATCATGCAATTAGAATGAGTGAGGTTATAATGTTCAGGATAAGTACATTATAATTCTGTATCAGCATCAGCCTCTGCTGAGCACCACAAAAGTGGAGGAGAGTAAGGACTATGTAATTGAGGAATACAATACAATTTTTCTTTCACAGCTTACCATACATACAATATAAGTGCAGTATATTATATAAACTCCCCATCATAGATCAGCTAAATGTTCTGTTAATATACCTACAACAAAATCTGCTACCCAGATGCCAAATTTAACAGTCTATTTCAGGCAGTTTGGACTACTTAATTGTCCTGACACTAAACTACTAACATGATAACACTTTTATGCTAACATTATCTGCTCTCCTCTATTGTCCTATGCCCTGTGCAGAAGAATGCTGCCCAGACCAGACAAAGCCATGTGGGAGGAAGTTTGCGGCTATGTCCAGTTGCTATGCAGAACGTTGTCCCAGTTTCTAGGCAGAAGCCGAGACCTGGCAAAACTACTGCCGGCTTCGCTGCCCAACATGATTTAGCTCCGCGCCCCCTTAAAGAACTTTGGGCAATGCGCGGTTTACCCGCCCCTAAAAACGGCCCTGTATACCCTGAACAGCTGCACGATTCAACTTCTGGGCAGCACATTGTACATATTCTGCACTCTGTTACTTCACAAAGATACAAGCTTGCACTCCATAATATATTCATCTCATATTTGCTGCCCCATCATACCTTTTATTGCAACACTTTGCTAGGTTCAAATTTGTTCTTTCAATGCAGCTCCCTTTTTCAAGACCACCAGCTGTCTGATCTGAATTTACATTAAATCCTAGAGGGGATTCCTCGTTTTCACATATGTTCGTGCCATTGTTATGTAATGTTATAGAAAACACTTGGCTTACTTGGTAATTTTTTTTAAATATCCTAATTTGTATCCATAAGAAAAAAAGTAGTACAGTTTTGTTTCTTCAGCAATATAATTTTCTTTTATTAAATAACCTCATCATCAGCTTTTTTTAAAAGCATGGAAATGGAACCTTTTGGCACACTGAGCAGTAGTAGTAGCAAATATTTGTAACACACTTTTTATTTTACTATTTCTCTATATGGTTTTAACCTATTTTACATTTTATTTTTCATTTTAATAGTATATAGTACAATGAGCCATCTCTTATCAAATTTCTAAATCAAATTTCAATAGGCATTAACAATTTCATGCATTGTCATTTGTTTTATGATGAGATATTACATTTTTTTTATATAAACTTTTTTTTATATATTACAAATTTAGTATCAAAAAGAATAATGGGGGAAAAACGCAACAGCATGAAAGAAAATAGTTCCCATGCAAAGGGAAAAATATGTAACTGTATTTTATATATTTTATTGAGTACCAAACCTCCAACTGTGATGTCTTTTATGAGCACTGATTACTGAGTTAAAGTAGGCAAAGGGATTCCACAGAATGCCTCTGGCTGTTAAACATAGATGGTTTATTATCATAAATGAAAACAGCTGGTGTAAAAGTTTCATCTCTCAATTTAGTTTACAGCCTTGTAGGAGGTAAAAATCACATATAAGTCTAAGCAGAAATTCATTTAAGAAGTAACCTTTGTAAAAGACTCGTAAAAGTCCTGTTTTGATGAAAAAAAATGAAAAAAAAAATTATTTGTATTGAGAATGGAATACAAATGGACCTGCAACAACATTTATAAACCTCCAGATCCACTTACAAAGAGATTAATTAATTATGCTCTCATTAACTTACACGCTACATAGCTGTGTACATCAGTGATAATTAGTGATGACAATAAATATATATATATATATATATATAGTGTGTGGCAAAGGCATCTCTCCACATGGGGTTAATGTGGAGAGGAGCACAGTCTGGGCTGGTCAGTGAAGTGCTAATTAAGCAGCACCTGTGGGATACAGGTAAAAGGACTCCAGACAGAGAGGGCAGGACTCTTGATGGCGGACAAGCTGCCCAAGTGATAGGCCGGGGGTCTGGGTTAGCTTAGGGACAACTGGAGCCTGAACATTATGCTGCATGTAACTGCTGT
>JABWIB010003145.1:61863-72660 GCA_016617825.1 Platyplectrum ornatum | reverse complement strand
CCCCCTCCACACTCTCCCATGACAGCCTTCCTCCCCTCCCATGACTAGCCCCGGCCCTGATCAGGAGCCTTGGTCTGCGGGGGCTGTAGTTACGCGCCTGGGCCAGATTAACCACAGCGCGATTGGGGCAGAAACACAGTGCAGAAATTGAGTCTTTTGTTTAAAAAATAATAATAAATAAATACATTATATATATATATATATATATATATATATATATATATATTATTTATTAGGTGCCACACAGTCTGCCCACATGGCCATACAATGGGAAATACAGACAAACCAATTGGGTGGGGAAGAGAGCCCCTGCCTACAAGCTTACATTCTAAAGAAGATGGGGATTTGATACATAATGATACATAAGGGCAATTACACACACAAAGACTAACAACAATTAGCTGCCAATTAACCTACTGGTAGGTTTTTGGGGTATTGGAGGAAACTGGAGCACATGGAGGAAACCCACACAGATACAGGGAGGGCATACAAACTGCACACAGATGAGGTCTTGACCAGGAATCAAACTTACAACTTTAGCGCTGTGAGGCATCCGTGCTACCCACTGAAACCCTGCACAGAGACCTCCTGAAATCCCCCTACCTACATTTTGCTATGGGTGTTTAGGCTTTCTTATGGGAAATATAGACTAGAAGCAGCAAAATAAAGTATTTTATTCATCCTTAATTATCCCCAGAATAGGGTTCTCTAACTTATAAGTATCATTAGACACACTCACTGGGTGGAGCATTACACATCCGCTAAACAGGGCTAGACACACCCTTAAGATGAAGTAGACCTGACACCTAACCCCTTCCCTCACCTAATCTCCCTAAAATGAATTATTACAAGTGTCAGACCCGCAGAGACCTGAATCAGCTCTGTCCATATGTCGCACTGGAGATCAGATATTATGAAGTGATGTGTAAAAAGAAATACTGCGTTCACCATGTTTAATGATGGCGACACGGATCGTTTCTTCTAAGGTTAGAAAGTGTTTTTGAAGCTGCTTCTGTGATATCATTTGTTTGCTATAGACGTTGAGCTGTTCCTGGTGCTGGTACATTTCACTGCACAATGATAAATAGCGCACATTCATTCTGTAACCCGCTTTAATGAACTGAATAGAGCGCCAGTAGACGTTTTTCCATATATGTAAAGAAATGACTTCATGGTGTATTGAACAGAAGCCATGGAGTCATTTGTTGCTGAAATAAACTTACCCTGAGCATTGTTGCCAACTTCATTTTTTAAGTCTGATTTGGCTCAATGTGTCAGTATAAAATGAAGCCAGATGGTAAAGTCTGTAAACAACGTCCCGGTCTATGGGGTTTTTTTGTTAATGCTGAATTTGCAGTAGTGCCTCCAGCTCGGAATAAGTAACACATGGGCATTGTGTTGGGAGGTCACATTTATAGAACTCATTTAGGGGGGAAATGACCTTACTTATTGAACTCAATATCTGGTATCATTTACACCGAGTCATCTGTATTCATACATGTGAATTGCTATTTAAAGAAAATTAAATTTACTAGGACTTTCATTGTTATTGCTGCTCTGTAAATTGTGTTAGAATCTGTACAAAAGTTTGTATTATTTACTAACAGCCCTCTCATCTCTTCTGACTTGTCCTGATTTATCGATATGTTTATTCACCCATGCATTACTATAAGAGTACTAGGCACAGTCATGGCCTCCTCAAGACCTCCCACATTCCCCCATTTTGGATCAGTGATGCCGCTCATATCCACTCTGATGCCTATTTACTAAGCTGCGGGAATGGAAATGTGGGGATGTTGCCCATAGCAACCAATCAGATTCAAGCAGAAGATCAGTTTCATTTTACATACCAGAGAAAGTGATGTTGAATCTGATTGGTCGCTATGGGCATCATCCCCACTTTTCTATCTCCCTGCTTAGTAAATTTAGGCCAAGGCCTGGTTTTCAATGTTGCCCCTGATGGTGTGGGCAAATGTTGCTGCATACACTCATAATGTGCTGACCCCTGGAGGCAGCCCCAGGAATAACAAGGACAGAACTTATAAGAAGACATGGACTATGCAGAACATTGTTTTAGAAGCCGTAATACAAAACAGGAACCAGGATAAGCACTGATCACAAAACAAAGGAAAACAGAATGTATATGTGACAGCAGTCCATGAATATATACAAGAGTCTCTGAGGGAAACCAGTAAATGGGTTTCAGATAAACTGGTACATATTATGTATATGAAAGTATAAAGCAGGAGACTGGAATACAAACAAACAACAATGTCCAGAGCTCTGCTCTATGAGAGTCAGATATAAATAATGTCATACCTCCCAACATCTTGGGAGACGAAAATGGGACATATAAGTCCCGCGCCCACCCAGACTCTGCCCTAGTCCCGTCCCTTTTTGCCACCAGGGTCACAGCAAATTTATTTATTTGTTAAATGAATATAACAAAAAAAAAAAAAAAGATTAGCAGTCTTGTCTCCATTTCAACCATTATGTGGAATTCTGAGAACACCTTTATGTGAAACCAACTTGTTTTAAACATCACAAGAAACATGGATTTTGAAACATACTTAATCTGTAGGCGGTGAAATTACTGAGCTTCAAAGCTTCATTTCCACAGGCAATTTACTATGCGGCAGAGATCAAGTCTACTGATTGCAGCATTAATGTTCCTTAAATGAAAATTACATGAAAAACATTGTAGTTTAAAAACCCATATGCATTCCTCGTGTCTCATTTTGTATGCAAACAGGGGTGGAACTTTCCCGGTAGGCCGGTGCAGGTCATTACAGTGTTCTCTGTGTTGTACGTGAAGGTAGTTATCATTCTCTCTGAATTGGGTGATAGGCATCTGCGTTGTAGGGCGGCACGCATGGCTCAGCGTATAGCATTGATGCATCATCGTGTTAAGGTTGTAAGTTCAATTATTTCAAAAACATAATGGCAGGTTAATTGGCAGCTAACTTAATGGTGCCTAGTGTATGTGTATGTGTAATTGCCCCTATGTACCCAATCCCCAATCTCCATTAGAATGTCAGCTTGTGGGCAGGGTCCCTCTTCCCCACCCATTCTGTCTATCTGTATCTGTATTCCCCAGCACCTAATAAATAAGCGTTAATAATAAATGTATTGAGTAACAATAAATAATATAACAATTTTATTAGATTGTAACCTGGGCTCGAAGTGGGGATTGTAAGGTGGCGGTATGGCGCTAAGCCCTGCCCCTTACATAAGCCCCACCCCCTCCGGACCCACGATTTTTTCTACTAAAGTTTCCTGCCTCCAGCGCTGATGGGGCAGAGCTTAGAAAAGGGGGCGTGGCTTAGCGGGAGAAGTGCCAGTATGCCATACCGGCATATACCGGCCCACTTCAAGCCCTGATTGTAACTATATACGGTAGTTGGCTATACATAATCCTGCCCAGTTATGTTTGCAGTGTTCAGTTTAAAGGAACTGACATTATATCATGTACATTGATTACATGACCTCATTTAGGCACTACTCTATTGCTTTTCATTTTCTGTGAATGTAGGAACCAATGTACATGTACAAACCATTCATTGTTCTTGTTTTCATTTAGGATACAGAAAGGAAGAACTGAAAACCAAAGAGGAAGACGCACACAGACCAATCAGTATTGGACATAAAGAAACAATGGTTCATCGGTGACAGACCTACATGTACATGAACCTTTGGAGCTCTGACTTTTGCACTTAACTCCATCCACCCTACCTCCAGAATAATAAATTTGGCTCGTACTATATACCGTTGTTATAAAATTCACAGAAATAATATACTAAATAGGATTCCCAGTTATTCTGTGATGCGCGTTGTTGACGGAAACTACTCATCAATTGTATTTAACTAAGGGTGAACTGAAACACTTCAGTGCCTCCAGTAACTTCTTGGTCTCATTTATAGAGTTTGGATTTAGCCATTAAATATTTTTTTATTATACACAATACACAATATTTTGTGTATTGCCAAGATACTTTTACACAGCATGTGAAGGAGTTTATAGACGACCACTGTTTTGTAAATGTTCTAAGTGAGGACCAGTTTCAATAGACGAAGCCATGATGCTGAAGTCCAGTACAGTCATAGAGAGTACATTAGGTGGATCTATAATGGCACATGAAGTTTCTTATGGACACGTGGATCAGACTGCAGATATCTCTTGGAGCACCACTTCAGATGAGTATCCGAGGGTGGAAAATACCATCGAGAGCCCCAAAGAGAATGATTGTGAGGAAACCATGGAGATAAGAACAGCCCATTGGGCTATAGTTGAGGAGGAATCAGAGGAGCCAGCCAATGGTTTCACTAATGAAGAAGACGTTGCGGCTGATAAAGTAACAAGACCAATTCAGGATTCATTGAAGTTGAATCCTGTTCCTATCAAGACAGAAAAAAATGACCTTGAATGGAAAATCGAAAGCACCAAGGTTGTGTCTACAACTGAACGTCCAAGGAAACTCTGTAAGTCCTACATCTGACATTAATTGATGTATTCTTTTCTTTCCTTTATAATAATATATATTTAAATACAGCTTATGGTTGGATCTACTTTTTTAATGAACAGCTTCTTTAATATGTTCAACACCTCCACAATTTTCACTTGTCCAGCCGGTGATTAAGGGCCATGGTCTAAGTAAGAAAAAACAGATTAGACGCAATCTAAGGGTTTTTGAATATTCACATATGTTAGAAATACAGGGAGGTGCAGGGGAGTAAGGGAAAGACTTAGTTGAGTTGAGGTAAAGTCATATATGGCATTGCAGTATATTCCATAAGGGCCAGAAGCCAAGGTGCACCATGATAAGATTCATGAATCGGACATCGACATTGCATTGATAAGCCTAAAGGTGGCCATACACGGGCCGAATTTCATTCAGACCTCACGAATATCGTGAGGTCTGAACGAAATTCGGCCTGTGTATGGCCACGACCGAAAGTTCCTAACGGCGACTAAACACCGGGAAACCTAAACAACCGACATCGGAGATCAATCGGATTTCCCGATTGATCTCCGATGTTCGTTTGTTTATAAAAAAAATAAATAAAAAAAAAAAAACCTAAAAAAATAAATAAATTAAAATAAAATAAACTCACCCGTCTGAAGTCTTCGCTGGGCACCGCAGCGGTGCCCAGCACCTTCTCCTGTGCGGCGGCGTCTCTGTCCTGCACGGAGAGGACGTTTCCTGGATGGCCTGCAAACAGGGTGATTCCCTAAGGAAAATCACCCCGTTTGTCGCTGGCGATTATCCACGGGAACGAAGTCGTTCCCGTGTATTGCCAGCTTTACAGTAATATCTGTGCATGCTTGCGGCAGACAGTTTTGTCCCCTTATCACGGGGAAGACGGCACGAGCTGGTCACCCAAAATCTGCACTGCCCTACTGGAATAGGGACATTTGGGAGGTACTGTATGTAATTTGGGTAATTGTGTCGCCAGCTGGTTCAGTCTTCACCTTTACATACACTGCTCCATACATCTATGAGAAACAGGCCGTCTGTCTAATAAACTAAGAGGAATTTCATAGCAGAGTTGGGAGAAACATCAAAAAAGATTTCCTAGCAAAAATATTCTAACTAACTAAGGGAAAAGAAGGGGTTAAAGGTGATGCTTTATTGATCAACTTCAAATAAAACTGTTTAGAATATGACCATAGGCAAACGCGGGGGGGGGGGGGGGGTTCTGGTTGCCTGGAAACCCCCCTTAATGTTGTTGTATTATATGTTGGTTATATTAAGTATTAGGAGCTGGCACACTGTAAATAAGAGGTCTGAGATGGCATTCTACAATGTGTGTGGCATATCAAGATTTAGGAGTAATTACATTATATCAGGGCTCGAAGTGGGCCGCTATGGTATACCGGCACTTCTCCTCTGCTAAGCCACGCCCCTTTTCTAAGCTACGCCCCCTCAGCACTGGCTTTAGTTGAAAAAAATCGCGGGTCTGGAGGGGGCGGGCTTATGTAAGGGGCTTAGCACCATACCGTCACCTTACTATCCCCACTTCGAGCCCTGCATTATATAGTCCCATTCCTGGACACTGATCTATCCTATAATATATATCAGTATTGTATGTTCATGGGCGTAACTATGGAGGGTGCAAAGAGTGCAGCTGCTATGGGGCCCGGGCAGCAATGGGGAGCCCCACATATATATATAGTGCAGTTACAATTTGATGACATACACACTACACATACACACATGCATACACACATTATATGCACACACCTATAGTCACTGACCTCTGTCTGTTGTATCTTTTCTATGACAGTACCAGTATTTATTTTACTAATAAATAAATGATATTTATATTATATATAAATGTGTATAAATTGTATATAAAAAATGACGGAGACCTGAGTTGGGGGGCCCCATTTAAATTTTGCTATGGGGACCCCAAATTCTAGTTACGCCCCTGTGTATGTTCCTTTGCAGTATATGAATATACCCAATATGTAGTTTATATAGTGTGTCTACTCCAGACCCCAATACCTTTGGGCTGGGAATGGAGCACTTTATAAAGTACATATTAAGTATAAAGGGGGTAAGGGTATATCACATAGTGTAATATATGTGGGTGTTTTAATGTTTTGGGGTTATACTATAAAAAAAACAGTATGACTACTATATACCCAAATATACTCCTGACACCCCTTCCAAAATCCTTCGTTTGCCCCTGTATGATTACATTAAATAGCAAACTCACATTGCTACATGGCACAGATACTTCACGTCTAACTCTAAATGATCCCCTTATGTTGTATTAAATTGTATGCATTTTTTTTTTCTTTTTTTTAAATGGTCATTTGTAGCTTTAAGAAGCGAATGATCCAGCAGAAGCACCATCTGTGCATTTGGAAAGTATACGTCCCATGAGCCAATAGCTATAACTCAACCATAACAGTTTGTTTCAGAATAAATGAACGGGTATAGAACATTTGATTGGAATAACCGATCCCCGACACAGCTAGAAATGTACTGTGCACTAGATCATCCCTCCTGTGTATTACACCCTGATGGTGTTAGAATCTCTCTGTAAAGGACACAGTCACTTTTCTGCGTCTCCCAGTTTCAGTTATCCTCATGAAAAGGCATCAGGGGGATTTTCTCAATAATTATCTATGTAATTACATTATGTTTTATGTGAATTGTCTTCTACTCATAACTACAGGTTTTACAATGTTTTGGCATGAACTGAACTTACTGAAGTTTTACTGCCAAAGGGGAGAGTCAGCATGTAATGCGCCCCCAGCACTGGAATAGCTGAAGTATAGACAGTTACTTTCTAGCTTAGATGCCATTTGCCTTCCTCCCGCTGTGATCATTAATCATCACACAGTCGCAGGTTTATGACTAGGGTCACATCATGCGGCCTTATGGGTCACAGGTCTTGGGTCGCAGCTATTGGCAGCGCATACTGTAAGAGTTATTTCTGTTTTGCTAACGGTGAAACATTTTCGTGAGAATAGAATTGTGCAGCTCCAGAGTTACGCATTTGTAGCAAAATTCTGGGAATGGTATTCACATGCACATGCTACGCTTGCACCACACATGCTGATGAATATCAGGAGCGTGCAATGGAAAACTGAGGGCTGGTCACTACACTAAAGGGGTTACGGATATGGATTTCAAAAATAAATTTGATAAACTCGTGGAAAAGACAGGAGTAAGGAGGAGGAGACTGGAGGAAGGTCTATAAGGCAGAGTTATATGGGGCGGGGCAAAGGACGTGATTTATGCCGATGCCCCGCCCCTCGATCGGTATATCTTTGGTTTACTATGAATGGGCAGAGCTTGATGTCATCAACCACATACATTCATGATTTATATTAAATATCACTGCCTCCGCCCAGGTCCCGGGAGATTTGATTACTCTCCCGGGATACCGTGAGAAATCTGTAAGTCTCCCGGAGATTCCGGGAGAGTCGTCAACCCTGCTATAAAGTGGCTGGAAAGGAGGAACTGCCTCTTTGGTAATTGAAGCTTATCCATGATTTCTTGTAAGGAAACTCATGAATGAGTGAGTGCTATGCCAGTTGGGAGTGGGAGTCAGACAGAGGGCACAGACCAGCATGAGTGGGTAGTGCTAGCAGCGACAATATCATAATTAATATGATTAATGAATTGAATACTATACATTGATACATACATGTAGTCTGTGTAGAGTAAAATCTGTGAATCTCCACTTAATTTATTCAACTCTAAAGAAAAGTTTAGAGTACATCACTCTGCTGCAGTTTATCAAGATACCAAAGGGTGTTGTTTCTCAGGACACCACATTATAGGTCATCGGAGCCAAGAATGTCTGACACTACATTAGCAGCAGGGATCTGGGCAAACTGTTCAGGGAGTCCGGGAGATCAGCCCAGCTCTAAATGTCCCTGACTTGGCAGGTTGGCAAGTATGACCTTGTATATGTACATTTTGTGTCCATTGATGAAGTGTCAATGACAGATGCTATGCTCATCCACTGGCACATTGTATATTTGTATATAAGGGATTAATAGACATATCACCAACACACAATGATGATGACAGCGGAAGCTGAGGTGCAACCAGGAATGATGCGGTTTCATTAAATACCAAGAGAGTGAGAGCAGCAATAGCATAGATACCTTGTGTCTTTACTTCTGTCTCCTCTTACATAGACTCCATAGCATCGTGCATGTATCATCCCATGGACATATGTTACATAACGTTATACTGCTCTGTACTTTGCACAGAAGGTGAATGAGGTAATGAGTGAAATGATAAACCAGTCAGGAGTCTGAGGGCAATGACCTCTTACATCTCCAGTGACTCTCTAGTCAACTATATCATATAAGCATCAATTATTTAAACTGATGCTCACGTTTGAATGGATGGTAAGAAAGCTGATGCAGGGCGTCCCTGTATGAAGCGTAAGGTGAGAGGTAAATGAACAGACTGATGATGGTAGCGAGAGCAAATGTAGAAATTCTACAGGGGGTTTTTGTTTTTAAATATTGATTTTCAAAACCATAGAGAACTGGTATAATATGCTGGAACCGAATAAAAAAAATACTAGGTGCACACTGCAAACACTCGAATGATCTATTATATATATGTGATCTACTTATCAAAGATTTAAAGCCCCAATGAGCATGGCGATTCATGCGTAGACACTTCCACGATTTGCTGGCAGCTCTATGATCTTTATCATTATTTACCATCTGTTCTTACATCGTTCCATTGTTCACTGTGAAAATCCAAGTTCCTCACTCCATCGTAGGACCAACACACTGGTGAGGTGTCGGCCCTGACTACCTACCATACCCAGAATGACAGGTATGTTTGCACCCCAAAGTGGTTCTCATTCAGCACTGCAGATAGATTGCTCTATGATACCAGGGAGTAATATGTGACCATCCTGGTAGGGTAGCTGCAGCACACATGGTAAATTCATCCTGTATAGACACCATCCATTGGTCTGGATGCCATGGAACACATACATTACGAATTCTGACCTTATCTATCCTGAAATCCTATTATACACCCCATATATTTAATAGAGCATATCCACACAGGTATGCCAGGAACTCAGTGTTTATACAACTTGCTATGCGTAAAATAACTGTGTGTCACTTACAGGTGATATGTTGCAAGTGTGCCTGTCACTGTTGCACAGTAGAAGCAGCCTCCTGCATCAATGTTACCATAGTTCTTGCATAGAACAAATTGAACTCTGATCCCCCTCACTATATTCTTTAGAGCGGCTAAACGCAGAGTAATCACTGATTTATCCTGGACTCCAGTACCACCTCTCTGGAATCAGAACTAGCACCAGACATAGTGAGCCATATGTCACACCAGCTGCTGGAGAGCTAAGGTGAGTATCGGTGGGTCTCCCTCTATCCATGGGCCCAGGATAAAAGTCCAGATGGTCACCTCTGGATCTGACTGTCATCATGCAAATTGGATCTCCACTCTGGGGATCATCAGACCCAGTAGAGTATCAGTAGCTCCTCTATCTAGTTCTTCAACGAAAGGCGTCTACTCTGTGCAATGAGGGAGCTTCCAAACTCCACTAGAGACACACTGTGCACAATGGCCGTGAATTCACCTTATCACTTAATCTCTTATGCCTGAAATAAGCTGATGTTGGCAGCTTGTAACTTGTAACCAGCTATTATTTAATGTTTGCAACATTGCCCCTGGAATGTGAGACTGTATTGTGTGTGAGAGAGAGGAGAGGAAGCAGGGGTGATGATAGGTGTGTCACATAGCATAGGAAGATGTGGTGACGCTGAATGAGCTGCTGCAGACAGGGAACGTACCTGGCAGAGCTCAAACACAAGTCATAAGCAACAGTTTCAATATATAGATATGCAAATATTCTCTGCTATGATGAGATCCAACTCACCTTAGGCAGGGCCGCATTAAGAACCACATGGACCTGGGGTTGAAAATTAAGAAAGTGGCCAGTGATGTGTGGGTATGTGGGTGTGAATTGTTTTTATTATTATTATTATTATTATTATTATTAAGATTATTATTATTATTATTATTTCAGAAAACAAATTAGCTTTTTGTTATTGGCATTTATATATATATATGAACACAGACTCCAGCCATAAAAGCAGCAGTTATATATATATATCATGGTTGCCAACTCTCCCGGAATATCAGGGAGNCTCCCTGAAAAGTGTGTGATCTCCCTGACTCCCTGAAGTGCTGGATAATCTCCCTGATGCTCATTCAGGTGAAGAAGACATTGTGTTATGATGATAGAAATCACACATTGTGTCCTATTTCTATACAGATA
>JABWIB010003144.1:4347-37157 GCA_016617825.1 Platyplectrum ornatum | reverse complement strand
GGGGGGGCTGTGAGTGCAGGTGAGGAGTAGGAGGAAGAGGGGGGGCTAAATATATATATATATATATACTGTATATATATATATATATNTATATATATATTTATTTATTTTTTAAGGGGGGCCCCAAAAATTGTGAGTGTACCGGGCCCCAAGATTTCTGTTGCCGGCCCTGAGTATGTGTGTAGATGTGTATGTATTTATATGGATGGGATGTGACATCTCCTGTAGTATGTGTGTAGATGTGTATGTATGTATATGGATGGGATGTGTCATCCTGTAGTATGTGTGTAGATGTGTATGTATATGGATGGGATGTATCATCCTGTGGTATGTATGTGTAGATGTGTATGTATGTATGTATATGGATGGCATGTGTCATCTTGTAGTATGTATGTGTAGATGTATATGTATGTATGTATATATATGTATGGGATGTATCATCCTGTAGTATGTATGTGTAGATGTGTATGTATGTATATGGATGGGATGTGTCATCCTGTAGTATGTGTGTGTAGATTTGTATGTATGTATGTATATGGATGGGATGTGTCATCTCCTGTAGTAAATGTGTATGTATGTATGTATGTATGTATATGGATGGGATGTGTCATCTCGTGTAGTAAATGTGCAAATGTGTAATATTAATTCTATTTTGCTTTAGCTTTATAATAACGTGTTATATTTCCCATAACGTGACTGATTCTTTACAGACAGTAAAATCTGATTATTCTACCTCTTCTATTATATATAGGACACGGATGTAGATTATACTCACTGTAATTTCTGTATTTGACATTTTGGACTGGACAGAGCAGTCATCAACTCACAGAAGTGACATCCAGACAGGTTATTATGAGACAGATCCAGTGTCCTCAGGTACTGGTTATTACTTATTACAGAAGCCAACTGGAAACATGATTGCTCTGTTATTGTACATGCATCTAATCTGTAGAAGAAACGTAAAATGACACATTATATATTTTGTCCCTCTCCCTCCAAATCAATACATATTGATTACACATACAAATAAAATTTAATTATGAAATAATAAATTTGAATACGTGAATATGAATTGGTTTTCTTTTCTTTCATATATAAATTGTACATGAACATTTTTATCCATCAAAAATGTGAATACAGCAATAATGAAGGAAACAATGGCACAAAGCGAAGCTTCAGATGTCCACCAAATCCAACAACACCCAAGTAGGGGGAAGAGAAGATTAATAAATTGGAGGGCAAGCAGACAATACAGGACAGTCTCAAACAACAATGGTAGCAAGAGTATTGATGGTAAGAATGTCAGGTGGTCCTCAGAGAATCGGTTACAGGGGACTCACAGGGCAAGGATCTTCTGGTATACCATTCATGGGTGTCAGGGGTGAGCCTAATAAGAAGCACAGCCTAATGTTTCATACCTGTGGACATACAGTTGTGTATCTGCTGATGAATTGGGGCAGATAGATAGATATATATATTGATATACCTCAAACATTGGTGAAGGAAACGGTTAACTAAACTTTCTTTACCATCCCATCCAGAAAAGGTAATACAATTGTATAAAACAAAATTCAAGGATGCAGGGGTAGAAATACTTTACATTTTTAAATTTTTTATTTTTTTTTTAGCAACCACAGATTCTATTGTCAATATATATTTGGAGTGGGAAGAGAGATGCTGCATAGAATCCAGTACACGCCAAATGGCCCATTTAGCATTAAATGGAACATCAATACGTATGATGGTGCCTGCCTCCAGAATAGTTTAATGTCGGAAATTCCCATAAACAATGAAACAATGTGGCTCTGGCTTTCATGGGATTACCCCTTAGAACCTTGAAAGGTGTCAGTCATGGACACAAGGATTTGATTCAATGATAGATCAGGAAATACAGTAAGCCAATGAGATAGTCTACTACTAACTCTTTTTTGGGTTGGTTAAGCCCTAAGTGCTCGATCCTGGTATGTTGCACTCTGTTGCGTTCATGTGCAAAAAGCCAGGTTTTAAGGTCGCGAAATAAGTGGAAAAACAGGTTATAGTATAGAATAGATATCATTGGTGACATAGGATATCAGCCTAGGAAATTGATCAGTCCACAAGAGATCAAGGGGTATATTTACTAAGCAGGGAATTTGCTGGGGAATTGAAAAGTGGGGAAGTTGCCCATAGCAACCAATCGGATTTGAGCTCTCAGTTTCATTTTACATGCTGGAGAATGTAAGCTCGAATCTGATTGGTTGCTATGGGCAACTTCCCCACTTTTCAATTCCCCAGCAAATTCCCTGCTTAGTAAATATACCCCCAATGTTGAAAAGGACTTATGTATTGGGAAGTGGAAGCTGAATTCTCTTGCCACAGGTCAGAGACTTGAGGTAGTCTGTAAAAAGCTGATATGCGTATTAGAAGACAAGGAGTCGGAAGTGGGGGGGATCTGTCCATTGTAGAGTCCTATACAGAGCTAAAGTTGCCGCCAATTATCAAGGGATAGATATTGCGAAGGTTCAGCAAATTAGAGATACATAGGAAGAAGTCCCTAGAGGGGGATTTAGGTGCATACAGGTTAAGAAAGGTGAACTTGTCAGAGCCAATAGCAACATCAATAAGATATCTGCCATCAATTCCAAGATGGTGTATTGAAGGGAGCAGCTTAAGAGAATAGCAGGTACACATTCTCCAGTCCATAAGCCTTCCATGGTATTGTCAGCCTGAGACCAATGTGTCATCTGAAGGAAGACAACATCTGCAGTTACAGACTTGAGATGTATAACCACCCTCGTATGCTTGACTGAAGAATTCAACCCTCCAACATTCAAAGATATCAATAATTGCAGATGGGGCTGAGAGGAGGGGACCATAGGTAATAAATGGGTGTCTTGGAGAAAAATTTCTAAACAGGTATAAAGGAGCAGTACAAATTGTATAAAAAGCTCCTTAACACCAATGTTCTAGCATTTTCCCCTGACAACATAACCCTTAAAAGTAGGGGGTAACAGGGGTATGCAAGGAAGAGTCAGAAAACACACAAAGAGCAAAGGGACAGGAGAGGGGAACAGCAATTACAAGTGTTTTTCTAAATTAATTAGACACACCAGATAAAATCTACCTATAAAAGCAGATCATAATCTTTTTTACTCTTGGACATGACCTAAAAGGAGAAACGGGTCAGTTTTATAGAGATTAGTCCTATATACTTCTTTTATAATTTGACATTAAGCATTACATTATTAAGCATTGCCACTGTGATCTCATGCAGAACATATTGGTTACTACCATTTCTTCGGATGAGAAAGCATAGTGACCTGGTGGGACTGGCGAATCATCTACAACACAGATCAGGCAACGGCAACAGAAATTGTGGGGCAGATCCAGACTGCGGAAAGGTTTTTTGCAGTTTGAGTTTGGCAGTGTTTTATGTAAATGGTGTGTCCATGCGCACTTGGAGTACGTAAATTGTGTAAACTATGCAATTTATGTAACGCCAACTGTGGGCAGGTGCATACAGAAAGGACACGTGGGTGGGGGGGTAGCATGTAAAGTGTACAGTTAGGGCTTGGCTAAGCCCTTACATAGACCTTTCATAGACCTCAAAACTTTTACTTAACTTAAGTTTTACTTAAAGTTTAAAGGTAGGGTCCTGGCGGTGGATTCCCCCCCCCCCCCCATCCCCCCCATAAGGAGGAAAATAGGAATCCGCATTTGGGCAAAAGTAAATTTGAATGCGAATGCTGAACTTGCAGGAGCTAGGATCCGGCCCTGCATCATTACACAGCAACATCAATAAGTAAATGCTTATTTTACATAGCTTCATCGCTACAACTGAAAGCTATGGTTGTATTTTTAAAGCCCCATTTATTCTATCATCACCCCTCTATGAACTACATTCTGTTGCTCTAATTATTACTTATTTACTAATATAAGCCAAATTTTATGAATGCTGTTATTGATTTGAAAATAAATGGTAATTAATCTGTATTATGCCGGTGTGTTGATGATTTAAAACTAAAATGGTGGTTATACAGACTTATACGGACTAATGTGTGAAAATTTTTAGAAATTGACCCTTGGATACTGAACCTGCAGAATGGTGTAGATTAGGATACCATAATATAATTGTTGGATAATTTTTTGGTCAATAGGATTTGCACCTGAGAATCGAATTTAGAGGCTGGTGTGGTCTGCTTTAAATATGTTGTGAGAAACAAAGAGTAAGCAGCATGGGGATGGGGCGGAGGGTGTGATTTATTCAAATTACTCCCAAAGCCTCACCCCCTAAATGCTATGAACAGGTGGACGTGACATCCTCAAACCCTTCCAATCAGAGGACAGATTGGGGCTGAGGCAGTGAATTACATTATACTGTACATTATACTCACTGTAATTCCTGTATGTGACATGTTGGACTGGACAGAGCCGCCGTCAACTCACTGAAGTGAGGTCCAGACAGGTTATTATAAGACAGATTCAGCGTCTTCAGGGACTGGTTATTCCTTATTACAGAGGCCAACTGTGGACATGATTCCTCTGTTATTTCACATCCCATCAATCTGTAGAAAAAGGAAATACATATTGTAAAGATCCGATTGAGGGTAGACACTTTAATTGAGGGTAAATAATTATAAGTAGGGTAGAACATGTTAAGTAGGTTGAGGAATATGATAAGCTTGTATAGATGAGTTGAATAGATGAGTTTCAAGGGAGTACTTAAAAGTTTGGAGAGTAGAGGATAGCCATAACAGGCAAGGAAGGTTATTCCAGAGATTGGGTGCAGCCCAGGAGATGTCCTGCAAATGGGAATCAGAGCATTTGTTTAGTGTAGAAGAAAGTTGTACATCCTGTGAAGATCTTAGAGAACGAGATGGGATATATGTTGAGTGGGGATATGTATATAACTAGATCCCTATGCGATTGGGCGGACTTGACAGACCTAAGCACAGAGATGGAGGAAGATCTGGAGGGGTCCCCGTTTGTTTCCCCATGGGTGCTGCCCAATATAGTCAAGGAGGGGAAGGTATCGTTTATGCCCACAGGGCGGCTGGTGCATCTTTTATAGCCCAGCATCTAGTACTTAAGAGCCCAGCAGAATAGAATCATCTCTCGTCGAGTGACTAATGTGTTAATTGGGATAGAGAGGGAATAGTTAAACGGATAACGGTGCGTGGTGGGTCTCCTCGCCCTCCCCTCCATCACTGGTTTCGGTTGGTGACAGGCTGGGGTTGGGTTGGGCTGGGCGCAGTAGTGGGATGTAATCCAAATTACTCAAGTTGTCTATGGGCTCATCCACAACACAAAGCTGTATGGTATCTCGGTCATTCAGGGCTGGGGTGTCACACATGAATAAGACTTCACCAGCAACAACCCGGCAGTCATCACCAGCTACTGTTTCCAGAAGGAGAGCCTGAGTGAATAAACCCCCAGCACAATTTTAACCTTGTAGGGCTAAAAAAATATACAAAAATTTTATGTGATAAATCTACTAGTTCAATATCACAGCAGGTGTATAAAGTAACCATTGTATTCACACATAGTTTGGCTTTGCGCCTTATTTTCTCCCTTTTCATAAGGGAGAAAATTCACATGTTTTTAGCTCACGGCTCATTGACCTGCCTATAAAAAGACGCAAGTATTCAGTCCTGTAATAGACAGGAAGTGGGATTGAATCGGCCCCATAATTTCAATAAAAAACATCTAAAACTTAATTTCAATTGGAAACATGAATTTAAATCAGACTTGAAAGAAAACAGCAGTTCTTTTCAAAATGTATGTATTTGCATTAAACTATCATAGAAGCCAAACAGGTAGAGTATAGTTTACTTTGAAGTGAATGTAGAATTAAAATGTTCATTGACTTTCACTTATCCCAACAGAATATCACTCATGGCAAATGTTATATTAATACAAATAAATATATTGGCGGCACGTTCAGCTTTTAGTTCGATGATAACGAATATTATGCAGACTCCTTTCCCTTCTTTCCCCCTCTCTCTATATTTTCCTTACCTCTTTTCCTCCTTTCTCACAACTTACTCAAGAGTGGGCAAAACCTTATTGAATTTCAGGGGAGTTACATTTCAGTATTAGAGTTGAGAGATGATGTTTCCTAGCACAAGTTTAATAACAGATGCCATGTGACTGGTTGCTATAGGTTACAGTACAATATTATCTCCAGGCCAGAGGTCAGCGCTGTACATTATACTCACTGTAATTCCTGTATGTGACATGTTGGACTGGACAGAGCCACCATCAACTCATTGAAGTGCTGTCCAGACAGGTTATTACCAGACAGGTTCAGTGTCCTCAGTGACTCGTTATTACTTATTACAGAGGCCAACTGGAGACATAATTTTTCTGTTATTCCACAGTTCTCCAGTCTGTAGAAAAAGTAAAACCAGACACATTAGAAAGATCCAGCGATTCATGACATGTGACTTGGATGATCCATTTGGTGAATGGCCAAGCTCTTTTTATAAGGCACTGTGTATAGTTTACCATAGTAGACACATCACGAGGTTGGGTCAGAACCACTCACAACACAGAAAACACTACAGAGGAAGGAGATCTGAAGGTATCTCAAGTAAGCAACTATTTAAACTTCATTTATAAGAAAAGAGAATTACAAAGAATTACATTCCTTCTTGGGCACATAGGATTGATTATGGGGTTTTATAAGATAGATGAAGGGGGAAAATTATTCACTAAGGTCTTATAGGGGGAAATAAGCGCTAAGACACTAATCTTAAAAAAATAAACTATTGGCAAAAACTATAAAATATTATTTACATACATAAAATTGCTCCATAGAGTGAGAAAGCCATGCACTACATCTTATAATTATTATTTTAAAAAGAAAAAAAAAACATTAAATTTTTGTTGCCATTCTGACTGTGGTAGAAAGTTCACAAGTTACCCCATGTGACTGCTGAGAGACATTATATAGAAGGACAGTCCTACTATATACCAGTCACTCAGTGTAACAAATTGACATTATACTATATACAATATTTTTTCTACACTATAAACTACTGACATCCCCGGTACCATGCTACCATCATCATAGACATATTACTATAACAACAAAATCATCTGGCTACACACAATACCAACAACTCCTCAAGCTGTATGGAGACAGTGTTCACTTACACCAGGTTCTGGATCCTGCAGTCAGGATGACGTAATGCAGATGTGATGTACTGGACACAGGAATCTTTCAGATCAGTGTAAGAGATGCTGGAAAAGAAATGAGAACATCCAGGTAGTGTATCAGGGACAAGAAAATAAGACAGATACAAGAAAAACCCAAGAGTCATCTGTAACCTCAGTATCTCTCAAGAACTCTTCACTTAAGCAGGTCCATTAGCTCCTCTAGTAAATTCAATGGATACATTATTCCAGTTACTATATAACAAATGTTCCACATGTGTCAGACCGATATTTCCCTGTTACTTAGTGACCTTTTCATCTTCAATAAACCCTACCTACAAGTATTGTCAGTATGTTTATCCCAGATTACCTCACCACCTGTTATAGACCCTAGAGAGTGGACAATGAGACCAACTGAAACCACTAGAGAGAGGACAGTCAAACTTTACACATTTGTGACGACATCCTTTTGTATGCAAGAAATCCACGCAAGGCTAAATCGGTAGCAATGCTATTGACTGACACAAATCGATGGCCGAGTGCCATCAGTATCTTATCATGTGACCTGGATGGTTGGCGATCCCTGTCACTTTCCTTATTGGGCCGTGCTAACATACTCAAAATTATTTCTTTTCCACATCTCATCTACCTCAGACTCTTCTCATAACCAAGAAGGATATCCAATCCTTGAATGCTCTTTTTAGAAAATTCATATGGGTCGTTGGTCATTCTCGTAAAGGTCTAATTAAATTGGAGAAGCATTAACTGAACGGTTGTGGTCAACTACAATCANGCAGCCATCCTGCGCTATATCAAAAAATGGTTGGATGGACTGACACATAAGAAGCTTTGTCAGCATCTTGCATTGTCATGAACAGGAGGTCACCCCGGGAGCTAAAGGACAATCCATTGCTATGAACTTCCTGGAAGGTCTGGCACACTGTCCGCCACCGTGTTCACCTGAATGCCCATACATCCCTTCACCTTCCTTTCCTTTACAACCCATCATTTCAGGATGGAACAGTCACTTAACGTTTCTCTGTGCTGGGTGCGGTGTGAGGACGGTGGGTGACATCTTTAACACAGAGCAAAGGAGACCATATTATTATTGGGAGGCAGGTGACGCAACATCCATTCCTTTAGGATTATCTGCTCCCTTACTTTCAGGCCCGCCACTACGCCCTCTCTGTCATAAACCATTTGTCCCCTCAAAGCTCTCCAACTCATTGGACACACTCCTTAGGACCTGCTCAGTCCAAACACATGCTATCTCCAGATATAAGAACTTTCTCTGTGTTTCACTGGCATACGGGGTGTGGTGGCAGGATGGGCAAAGTTACTTGCTTCCCTATCCTGTGATGACATACCATGAGTGTTAAATTTTTCTAGACGTTCCCTCACCTTGGCTTAATATCTAGAAATGTTCCTTAAATTATTCCACCACTGGTACTTTTTCACTCCAGCAGGACGATTCATGCCAGGTTTGAAAGCCTCCCATGCATGCCTGTCTTGTGCCTCCCCAGAGGCAGAAATATTTAATTGCATCTGGGGATGTCCTCTGCTCAGATGCTTTTGGCTAGCGGCTTCCAAGGCCCCAAAGGCTGTAAGAAGCCTTCATTGTATATTAGTGCAGCAGACAAGAAAATCATCCCACAAAACTGGATCAGACCCCTGTCACCGCCTTTAAACTATTTCAGAACAAATTACACTTACTGTTCCAGATGGACTGGTTTGGAACATTACTAAACAAGGAACACCAAGTTGCTAATTTCTTCGCAGTCTGGGAGGGTTATATGTCCACACTGACTGACACTTTTCATACTTGTCAGTGGAACACACATCCTGGTACCTTCTACGGTCTGAATCCTGAACTGTACCCCTGGGTTAGTCTCCCAAATATGTGTCACCCCTGGAACACACTTCTGATCTCCGGCTCCCCCTTTACTGCCCCACCTCTGATGCCTCTGATGTTGACTGTAAGACATTTTACTTGGTGCAACATCTCCAATATTTAAAAATGCTTATGAATGTGTCTTTTCAGTCATTCTCTGTTCTCCTGTTGACCTGGCTTATTCTTAACCCTCTCTAATTCTCTGCAGTTTGCGTTGTAATTCATGTTGTTGTACCTATCTGTGATACTTTTTTTCGTCATCCACCTTCATCTGTGATTTGTATTATTGAACATTGTGGGGTATATTTACTAAGCGGTGAGATTGCAGTGAGATTGGAAAGTGGGGATGTTGCCCATAGCAACCAATCAGATTCAAGCTCTCAGTTTCATTTTACACACTGGAGAATGTGTACTCAAATCTGATTGGTTGCCATGGGCAACATCCCCACTTTCCAATCTCACTGCAATCTCACCGTTTAGTAAATATACCCCTATATCTTTTACTTGATGTACCAGTAAAGCATTTTGTAAAAAAAAATATCTATATGAAAGGAGCTAATGCCTTCTTAAATAGAATGATGTAGACAATGCTTCAATGGCTAGGTATAGGAAAGTGTATATTCCATAGGGTCCATAAATATCATAATTGCTATTACAGATGATGCTGTAGTGTTGGGGGCTTTGTATGATTAATAAACAATATTTATTTACAAAAGAAAGAAAATTGCTACCAATCAAAACAAAACTTCAAAACTCCAAATACAAGTAAAAATAAAAATATATATGCATGAACCTTAAGAAGAATGGATGGAAATAATATACACTGAGAGTAAAATAAAGATTTCTATGATGCTGCTGTGACTGGAGGTGGTCTGGAGAAGAGGATGTGGAGGTAACTGCTGCTGCCAGATTTGTGTTTCACACTGACACTGTCCTTCCTCACATCTTGCATATATAGCTGATATAGCCAGCCGACTGAGTTCTAAGTTCCTTAGAATCTCTTAATGCTAGATTGATTAATCATTCAATTTATCCAACCAACCATATTACCAATCATTTTCTGTTGAATGAAGCATTAAGATATTATAAATAAGAATAATTCCTAGATTATTTTATATTATAAGGATTATTGCTGAAAGCAGGAGGTGGCCGATAATTAGGATGATTTTCCCCTGTGAAAATGTCCTGATTATCAGCTCCATACACTGCTCTTGCTGGCATTGACAATCCAGAAATATCAGAAGGGGAGGGAGTCCTGCTGAGATTAACCGCCAATTGGCTGAAAGCTCTATCTCTGCACTGATTTTCTGCATGGGCCTTGTATCAATGATTACAGGAAGCGTGTACAGCAGGACTACCTCCCTGCCTGTAGGACTCTAATTATCGGCAAGTACAGCCACTATACAGTAATAGAAGTCCTGCATCTCTTGCAGAACTTATTGTATTATTGATATACTAGATGTCTACAGGCAGGTGGATGTACAGGGTTCAATAATTGGAGCTTACACACACACACACACACCGAAAATATAGTCCCCTGTGGACAATAATTAATTGAATTTCCAAACGATCAAATTAAAGTACTTACCTGATGTTCTTGATAGTGTGTAGAGCTGGTGACAGTCTCTTCCAGCCCTCACTCTGGATATTACATGACTGTACATAAAGATATTCTGTCTCTCTGCAGGATTTAAGGATAAAAGCCAACACTGTGCAGTCCACAGGAGATAGATGATTAATGCTGGTCACAGAGAACCTTCTATTTAACCCCAAACATTCTTCCACTAGAATCCTATTCTGAGACTCATAGAGGCAGTAAAACATATTCAGATGTGTCTCTATATCTACATTTCCATCAATATTAACAGATTTCTGTATCCAACTGGTGACATGTTTCTGAGCTTTGTTGGGAAAGTCTCCTAAATATTTAGAAAGTGATCTGGTCGAGCTGTCCAAGAAACCACAGAGAAATTGGAGAAACATTTCACTTCGTCCATCCGTAAATGATTTACTTTTATCCAGTGATCTCTGCAGCTTCTCAGGAGAATAGTCAATATAATGGACCAAAGCAGCCAATATCTCCTGGACAGTGAGATGTAAGAAGGAAAAGGTCACATAAGGAGGTTGACTGGATTCAATAATAAAACTTGATGTGAGATGTGAGGAATTGTCCACATTGAATGATCTCAGATCTCGTTCATCAAATACAATGATGTGATTCATTACTCCATGTTCTGCCATCCACCCAATAGATGTCATGAGCTTTTTAGCCTGACTGTTATCCTGGCTGTGATTGGACAGAATGTTGTTCATAAACGTTGCAAAGAGTTGTGTTACGGTTTTAGGTAATAATGACATCAGCTGATCATAGTTTGTTGATTGGGTCTTGAAGCACATTGATAACACTGTACAGATAATCCAGCAGTATGATGGGATATAACAGAAAGTGTATAGTGTGTCATTCTCCCTCACATGGTGAAACGCCTTCTCTGACAACTCTTTATTATGGAAAAAACTATCAAAGTACATCTGTATTTCTCTAGGAGAGAATCCCATGATCTCACACACTCGATGAAACATTCCTGTATTAACTGATGCCAGTTTAGTTGGGCGACTGGTCAGTAACACAGAACAGCCCTTGAGAAGAGTCTGACGTAGCAAACTAACCACAACCAACCCACAACTTTCTGCCCATTGTGGATTAGTGCAAAACTGACTCGATGTGAAATCCATTTGGTGATTACTTTCATCTAAACCATCAAATATAAAGAGCAGTTTCTCTGGATCCTGTAAGATGTTTTCCAGATGACTCTGGAGATGTGGATATTCCTGAAGGATCATTGTCTCCAGACTGATCTCATTGAACCTGTTGAGTTCCCGGAATTTGAAAAAGAAGACAAAAGCTAATCTCTGGTAGAGTTTCCCAGTCACCCAGTCATAGACAAACTTCTGCATCATTGTAGTCTTTCCTACCCCTGGGACCCCGCTCACCATCACCACACGGGGGTCACATTGTTTCTGACAGGACCAGCGGAACAACTTGTCGAGGGTTATATGTTCCAGCATCAGGCGTTCCTTCTTCATTACATCCTCATGTCTTCTCCCAGTCTCTACCAGCTCATGCTGGGAACGTTGTCTGAAATCATCACTGGAGACAACAATCATGTTCACATAACGCTCAGAAATGTAGAAACTCTGCTGTTCCAGTGTAGATCCTGGGGGTCTGTGCTCCACAAGATGCTGAGTCTTCTCCAGAAGATGTTTCTTGTGCAGTCCCTGAATGTCTAGAAAGTGAAATAGAAAATCCTTAGATAATGCAACAATATGGATGGATTTTTATTTTAATTTATTACAGTTTTCTTTTTGCTTCAGTCACATAACTGTTTATATGTGTATAAATTATTAATACAAGAATGAAAGTTTTTGCAGTGTCTCGTATGAGATATTTGTTTATTGTTTATTCTATGTGTGAGGGAAGAAAAGGACAGTTCCGAGTTAAGGGTAGCTTTATGAGTAGGGCTTATTCCAGTCCTATATAGAGAGACCAGGGCTTTTTTTTTACTACAGTATGGTCATGGAAAAGTGAGATGTTGCCAATAGCAACAAATCAGATTCTAACGCAGTTTAGTAAATCTATCCACAGGCGGTAAATTTACTAAGCAGTGATTTGTTTAAAATGCCATTTACTAAAGCTCAAATCGCTATTAAATAATTTTTCCCCCCAAAATCACCATTTACTAAATGTCTATTTTGAAATTTGCTGTCTAATCGATGGCGAATATTAAACAATGCCTGTCGAAAAATGAAAAATGACCAAATCAACAGCATTTTCCAGTGACATGTTATTGATTTGGGTCATTTTTAAATTGCCAGGCATCGATGCTGAGTTCAACTCGCCATCTAAAATACTTTAGTAGTAGTTAGTAAATTTATTTAAACGTTCTGGAATCCCAGTAAAATTCACGGTTTAGTAAATCTACTCCCAGGTGAGCAGTGGAGGCTGCTGAAAGTATTAATTTTGTTTTGCAAAGATTAAGTTTGAGATGGTTAGAGGACATACAGTATAAGAAAATAGCAGAGAGACAATAGTCTCTGTGGACTGTCCCTGTAAGGATCAGCGAACTGACTCTGGCTGCCCGGATCGGTTCCCTGTTGGATGTGGATTTATGACTTATTTATCTATATCACTTTAAATATGATGTTTGTTTAAGTATCACATTGTATTCTACTATTGTAGAATGATAACTCTGCTTCACATGGTTGTCGGAGGGACGCTCGTACTGTTGGCATGGTGATATGTTCTCCCGTGCACGTCATCTTTGCCCACGTGATGGCTTTGACTAATCATGGGGGAGGCGGTCTGGTTGATGCACGTGGAGTCCATGGCCATGGCGTTGGTGGGAGGTGTATCTTCCTGAGACGCGTAATGGAGACGGGAATGAGCTCATTGGTGAGTAATGTGATTACTCAGGTGGTGAAGGGTATTTAATCTCTGTATTTGAGAAAGTATATTGCATGTATCACTGATGAAAGAAGAGGACGTCCTCTGAAATGTTGGATTTTAATGAATAAACTTCAGTGTTTTTTATTTTAAAGTCCTTGAGTGTTACCTCATTTCAACTTTCCACGTTAATTACATATAGCTATTTAATTGCACATACATTTAGGCTGTGTGTATGATATGTAATTTAAAAGTGTATTTGTGAGCGACCTCTCAGTTCTGGGGTCAGGTTGTGTCCATGTTCATCCAGTAATATCTTCTCCACCAGAGAGTCACCTGAGTGCAAGAAAACCTCAAATTAATATAATATAATATAAATTATAATATAGTATAATAGTGAAAATGTTATATATTTTACGGCGGTGATCTGTGTAACTGTCATTATTTCAGTGATAACAGGATTTCATGTGACGGCTCAGTGTAATAATACAGATTTACCTACATACACTGAACTCCAGAGAATAGACAATACTAAATAGGAGGAGAATAATATGATAATGACATACTATGAACCAGGATTGGAATTTGGGATGTGTACAGGGTTATTCATTCACTTGTATTTTTTATAATTAAAATGAAATACCCAACTGCTCTGTGTACCACCAGACATTGTTTATATAAATACAATTACCTTTGTGAAGTATCTCTTCCAGCACTGCCAGAATATTAGGATTTGGGAAATCCTTCTTCAGACTATATAGATATTTCCAGAATCCAATCACAGCGATTATTCCTGCTCCTAAAATATCTTTTACCAGCCTGTCGCCAATCACAGCGTCACCGAGGTCTTGTTTTATTATTTGATAGTCCTAGAAGAAAAACAAGATGAGAAATAGTTGTATGAGATCTTTCCCCATCCCGATTTTACCCCTCACCAGTGGTGCAACTGTTATGTCCCTGGACTGCAATCTTCTGTCCGACCTCTAGGGGCATTTACAGACATGGTATCTTAGCCTCAGCCCTCTGCTCTCTGCCCTTGTCTTTAGTAGAGCACTGATCATAACACACACAGACGGGAAGCTGCTCTCTGCATTAAATGTGCTTTTTTGTTTTTTAGGACATGCTGGCTATACACTGATAAGCACCTCCACCGTGTTTCCTGTTTCTTACATGCTGCAAATAAAGTTTAAACAATAGAAAAATCTACTAAAGCTGCTCCTTGTTGCACAAAACACAGCCTGAACAGTTTCTTCTGGGTATTCCCTAATATAACCCTATGCATTACATATAATGAAATCAGATTTCACATTTATTTCATTCACATGAAATATGACATGAAATATGACAGTAACATTTACCGATGCATACAGTAATATCTTCCATACCTCAATACTGAGTTTGGTCCATTGTTCCAGCTCACTGAGGATACGATCAGGGTCACACTCCACAATGTAGATGAGATCTTCCTTATAATATTCATATATCATCCGTAGCTCTGCATCTTTATATCGATGTAGACACTGATAGAACTTCTCTGTGTCATGTAAATATATATAACAAGATAAAATGTCATCATCACTAAGACATAACATCCTCACATCATATGTACAGATACCAGATATACGTTCTAATAAAATATTATATAAATACACAATGAGACACTAATCACTGCACAAACTTCATATAACTCTTACCAACAGTCAGTTTCCAGCAAGTTGGAATGCACATTATGCAACACGTTTTACAGATCATATTCTAGTGTTATATGTGTGACAAGTATCAGACTTTCAGTAAGATGCAAGAAATAATAATAGTATAAGACTGTATCCAGACTTAATAAAGTCAGGTGAATTCCATATATGATGTACTGATATAAGTATGTATGCACTGATGTACTGGTATAAGTCAGTATGCACAGTGCAGTACTTGAAATTTTGCATCAATCCCCATCAGTCTGGTGGGTGGGTATTGGTATTTATATCATACAATAAGGGTTGGTTTTGGTCTTATATAAGATCCAGTATTCCGCCCATGATGTGTTGCCTTTGTTACTCTTAGATCTCCTCCTACACTCTTATGCGTGTTACATGTGATATCAAATTACATACAGTACATTAGTTAATTTGGGGGTTAAAAGAGGCTTAAAGGTCCCCTTTAACTCTTTGGACATTACATTATTCATCCATCATGACACCTGGCAATCCTATGAGACAAATGTGAAGATAGAAGTGGTTCAGTGAAGCAGTCTAGAAGGCCAAGGGCCACCAATCACCTACTTCACGCATGTATCACAGTTGCAACTCACTAGCACCTCCATTATATAGCTTCATTGCATAGCTCGAAAAGTCTGGATGCAGTCAATGATTACCTTTTTCATTTTTCAGGCTCTGATCTTTTGAACCACGATATTCCTCTTTCCAAGCTGAAAAATGGGAAACAATGACATTTATTTTTTACTTTCTTTTTGTAAAATGAGGGTAATTGATGCCTTTGATATATGTGACTCGGAACAAGATCTCTGAGTTTAGATCAGATTTTGCCCGGTTTAGTGTTCTGAGTATATGCATAAGTGCTACCCTATGATGACACAATCTACTGTATCTGGACCAGGGGTTCTGACAAAAAAACATCTCTGAAGTTCAATCCTAAATTCCGTAAAAAACACATTTTGAATCCTTAACGGTTACTCACCTGCACCACATAAAATGTGACCTGCCTGTACATAATGAAGGATCATATATAAGTGCTTAACCAAGCCTTTACTGTACTTTACTATACATACATACCTATCCCCACCCATGATGTGTACCCACTGGTGCATAGTAGGTTTTCTCACCCTGCTCCAGGTTTCCCACAAAATTCAGGATCACTCATAGTGTGTGAAGTGCCTTGCTTAAGTATTCACCCCCTTAGCTTTTTACCTATTTTGGCATGTGCATATGTATTTACCCCCCTTGCTATGAAGTCCCGAAAAAGTTCTGTTGCAACCAATCACCTTCAGAAGTCACATAATTAGTGAAATGAAGTCCACATGTGTGCAATCTAAGTGTCACATGATCTGTCAGTATAAACTCAACTTCTCTGAAAGTCCCCAGAGGCTGCAACACCACTAATCAAGAGGCATCACTCCATAAAGGAGCTCTACAAACAAGTCAGGGACAAAGAATTAGAGAAAAAAGAGAAGTCAGGGTTGGGTTAGAAAAAATACTCAAATCTTTGATGATCCCTCAGATGGTGATCTCCAAAAGGAAAGAACATGGTACCACAACAAACCTACCAAACGAGGGCCGGACATCAAAACTCACAGACCGGGCAAGGAGAGCATTAATCAGAGAGTTACACATCAGAGATCAAATGTAACTCTGAAGGAGCTAGAGTTATATAATAGAGACAGGTGTAACTGCGTATGGGACTGCAATAAGCCATACATTCCATAGAGCTGGGCTTTATGGAAAATGCAGAACACTAACCAGTACAAGGTTTTAGGTTTTTACCTGGACAATAATCTCACTCTTAACCCCTAAGTAACATCAAGATGCACAGTTGATTTACAAGATCAAAAAAAATAAGGAAAGGACAGGGTTTCCATATAGCATAACCTTTACTATTCACCAGGCATACACAAATATGCAACAAATCAGAAATCAATTTGTATATAACAAAAAATAGAGCATTAAGACACATGTGCTCAAATGTAAGAAATGCTCTTTCTATTGGGCTGGTCCAGTATAAGTGCAGTATTTCAGCCTTCTGAAATCTACAAATTCTGGCTTAAGTAAGAGGTGTATCAGCTGTGTATTACCTACCCTAGTACACGCTTCACTCCATGAATCCCTCATATTGTAATGCAGGGTAGCCACGCTGACAAGGGCGACACTGCCTGGAACTTAGCCCTAGGGTTAAAAGGCCCTATGAAGCCCTACAAACTGACAATAGTAAACAAGAATCATTTCAATATAAACTCCCTAATAACTTTCTGCATAACTTTCTTTTGACTGTCTGGGGATCCAGCATCTTTAGAAACATAGTTTTTTGCATGCGATATAAGGCATAGTGTATTGTGTGGGATATAAGGCTAGGCATTCAATACAGGTTATAATATACAGCTCAGTATATCACTAGGTTGCATATGTAAATGAGAGAAGAATAGAATAATTCATATTTTCATTAAGTCCTTGAGGGGACAAGCTTCTCATCAAGAATATGAACTGTGCTTCCTTCTCAAGAAGAGCCTTATCTCAATCACCGCCATGTGGGTGTTTCTTCACTCTACATATGGCATAGGCTGTAAGATCCCATATATTCGAATCATGATTTCTCAAAAAATGTTTAGCCACTGGATTGAGGGTTTTCATACTGTTTCCTTAACGCAAAGCATTTTTGATGGAGCCAATATGTTCCAAGATGTATTCTTTAAGTTTCAACTTGTTTTTCCTATACATGTTTTGTTACATGTACGTTTAAGACAATATATGACTCCACATGTGTCACATGACAAGAAATTTTGAATGTGGTGAATATGATTATATCTATCAACAAAATGATCCGTTTGAACCAAATGAGTGCCAGCTCTACATTGTATGTAAATTTCACAGATCTCAATCCAATTGATTGCTGTTCACAAGCGGAAACCATCTAACATGACGGAGCTTGAGGAACGGGCAAAAATGCCAGTGGCAAGATGTGGCAATGGATCAGATTTAGTATGCAAAGTGGGAAGAGGATTGTGGTAATTACACAGTAATCACTGTAACTTTGCAAGTCATTATTATTTGTGGGAATTGTACGTAAAAGTTTAGATAAAGGTTGGTCGACAGAAATCCTTACAAGCGAGAGGAGCCTTTTCAGTTATCTTTAATTGCAAGTAGACTGAAGAGTTAAAATTTTGTCTGGCAGTCCAGTTACATCAGTAAGGGCGACCCATCAGGTAGCATCTAGGCAGGGGTGCAAGCCAATAGGCAGAAGTAGAGCGCCTGGTATTTACAAATGTGTATTATTAGTTATTATTGCCTATTTCATTAATGTCATGTTGTACATTTGTAAGCATTTTATATAATTGTTTGTAAACTTACGAAAGGTTGGTTCTGTGGAGGTATGAAGGTTCACTGCATAGTGTTAAGTTGGCGCAGGAGGAGGAGAGCTTTGGCACCATGGGTATTAAGGGACTCAGCCGTGACTCTGTCCGGCGTCCAGTTACGCCAGTGTGGGTGGCCATCAGGTAGCACCTAGGCAGGGGTGCAAGCCAATAGGCAGAAGTAGAGCGCCTGCTATTTACAAATGTGTTGCCTATTTCTTTCATGTTGTGTTACACATTTGTATGCATTTTATAATAATTGTTTGTAACCAAACTTGTAAAATTATATTTCATTTGCCTGTTTTCATTCTATTGCCACCATCAAATATATTTAGGCTAGTTAGCATGGTCCTTTTGGATCCCAAATTTAGTTTAATAATAAAGGAAAAAATATTTCTAATTAATAAATGTGTTTTCCCAAAACTATTGCATCTGTGTATTCTTTACGGGGATGTTCTTAACGGTAGTCAAGGAGGGAGGTGTACCAAAGAATCGAACAACATCACCCATGGAACATTTAAGCACAGAGTAACACTGACCATTGGGTTCATCTGCTGTATGGGACCTCTTCATTATTCTTCAAGAGAAGCAGTCAGGGAATCCTTCAAGAGAAACAAATACATAGAAAATGTTATATCAGGAAGTAACCGTTTATGATATCAAGAGTCTATACTAACAGTGAGTGTACTTACCTTGGAGGGACAGCAAATGGCAATGTGTTTGGATACATATGTATTGCTTGACATCTAAAATTAAGATAACACTGAATATATTGTTTTTACCTGTATTGTTTTAAACCCCTCAGTGCTCCGATTTACCCATGTAAGTATACCCCAGTGCTCCCATTTCCCTGTTTAATTATACCCCCATTGCTCCCAATCCCCTCATACATTTGCCCCACAGTGCCCCCATACATATGCCCCAGAGTCTATTTAATGCCTTTGATTACTCTTCTGGTTGCTTTTAATAGAAAGTCGCCAGTTTACCAGACATACGTAGTGCACTAGTAAATGTGTTGAGAATTAGACCTGAAACAGAAAGAATATGGGAAGAATATGCTCATAGAGGAGTATCAACACAGAAAAGGTCTTATTGAGTGCAATACTGAACGTGACACAGAGAAAAGAGTGGAGAGGAAAATTTAAAGCATCAATAGCCCCATTGTCAAACAAACAGACTCAGGATTGTGTACTGAATTTGATTTTAACCATAAAGAAACTGTCTATCTTGCAGACAAATATTATTGCAGAAAGAAATGGAAATGGTCTACACAACTGTAAAATATCAGAATAACAACTGTTTTATCAAAAATGGAAGAGAAATGCTAGTTATAGCCAAAATAGAGGAACATCTGTATTGTCTGGTTATTGCAGCACAGCAGGCATAACTAAAGCTGGCGATACACTATGCACCAAAGTGACGACCGTTTTTGAACGATATCGGACGATTGAAAAAATCGTTCCCATACACTGAACGATTTAAAAAAAAAATGTGTATTTGTGATTAAAAAAAATGGTTCAGTGTATCGCAAAGAGTGGGCAAAACCATGTTAAAATGCAGGAGAGTTAAATTTAATTAGTTGCAATCAGTATTACAGGCGAGAGATGATGTTTCCAGCATAAGTCTAATAACAGTGGACCTGATTAATTTTTTTTAGCGCAGCTCTGAATACAGCGAAGGGAGAGGGGCATGCTGCAGAGGCTCCAGATGTGTTTCGGGAAGGTCCCTTTCTCAAAAGTGAATCACTTTCGAGAAAGGGACGAAACGCGTCAAGTGGGGACAGCCGCAGACTGCCATAGGAGACGCTGACACGATCGCCCTGGGACGTTCTCTACCATCCCCGCTGGGCTCGTGGAAAGACATCTGAAGGAAAGTGACTGAACACTAACAACTCTAATACCTGGGTACGTTTCGTGCAGCTTATCTCCCTCCGGGAGGCAGGGCTCATATCGCTCATGTTCCTGTTTTATTATATTAGGATCAATTGTGTTTTATTGTGATTGACTTTATATCACAGATTTTTATAATATTTTATTGATTAATTGTTTATTTACATTTCTTTGAGGAAATTTGGAATACAGGAAATATTGGAAATTAAGGGCTGCAACGTATTATTGAAGATTGCCTTCAAAATACTGGAACTAGGAAGTTGTGTTGCACTAGATTTGGACCATTTTGGAGACTATTATTGTGATTAATTATACTTTTCTCTAGTGCCCACCTGGATGTTTTTTATTACTATTTATTATTAAGGTGTAGGATATAGGACCTACTACATACTGGGAGGAGCAGCTGGAGAGCGTGGCTTGATTTGATTCATTTTGTATATGTGGATGTATGTTAACTTGACAACAGAACAGTTTAAGTATGCTTGGGATAAATATAAGGGTATTCTGAGTCTCAAACAAAATAGTGAATAAATTTGGGTTGGTACAGTTTTAAATACACAATGGGGCAGACTGGATGGGCCATGTGGCTCTTATCGAAAATGATGGTAGATGTTTCGATGTTAAAAATGTATACGGTCTAAAGCAAGTAGCAAAAGCATGTAATACAAAGATAAAATAAGTTTTGCCACAGAAGAGGTTGGACAGAAGCAATGCAGACACATTTCTTTAAGTTAATTTATGTGGATGATTTGCTAGTTTGTATCAAACAAGAAGGGGACAAAATTGAACTACTGCACTAATTAAACAGCCATTTTGAAAAGACCTAGGTCACAAGAGCATTATTTGGGAATACAAATCTCAAGAGAAGATGATGGAACATTCACATTAAGGGGCTGATTCAATCTCCATTCACACAAATTTTTCTCCCTTATGCTGTTTGAGCAACGTATTAAAAACTATTACTACCGTAAAAGATGGGAAAAGGTGCACATTGCGTTTTTTCCCGTCTTCGCGCGGGATTGAATTGGCCCCTAAGTCAGAAATCCAAGAATTTGATATTCAAGAAACAAATATAGTAAACTGTTACAAGATAATGATCTATACAGAATAGCTATAGGTAAATTGTTATACATTGCATTAGTCACCAGAGCAGATTTATCACGGTGTCTGTGTCGGTTTGGACACAGACACCGTGATAAATCTGCTCTGGTGGAATGCAGTTAAGTATAAATTCTGTCTTTATTAAGCAATCAGTACAAGGCACAAAACAGGCGATTAAGTCAAATACAAGAATACAGCAGTAGCATGCCAAAAACTAACATAAGGTGTACAGGCGGCTGAACAATTGCAAATACAAAGGTATTGGCCACCAAGGTGGAATGCAGTTAAGAGAGTAATTGGTTACTTAATTGAAACAGTTGACAAGAAGCTCTCTCAGCAAGCACAAGTCACAAGTTACCAGAATATACTGACTCTGACACTGGGTAGGAAATTCAAGTGACAGAAAATCCATAGGTGGCTATTTAGTCTTAATCGGAGAAGGATTAATCAGCTGGACAAGCAAGAAACAGCCTTCCATAGCAGGTCTGACACTTTGGACCCATCCACTTTCCCACCATTAAGATTAGGATATGATGGTTTATCTTGATATTAAGGGACCCGATTCAGCTTTTTTGGCTGCCGCACGCTGCGGCCGCCTGGTCCACAAAATTCAGAGCTGCACAAAAATGCAGCTCTGAAGAGAGTGCAGGGAGATGGGCATGCCGTAAACCCCGCATCCCTGCTCTATTGTAAAAACTGCAGAGGCTCCGATGCTGTATCCGGAGCCTCTGCTAGTATATACTCGAAGCCATCGCAGTCACTGCCGGCTTTCATGAATGAAAAAAACAAAACAAATAAATACATTAAAAAAAAAGCGCATATGGAAATGAGAAAAGGGATGTGGAAAGAAAAAAAAATCTGCAAAATAAATGTGTAATGTCTGAGGTTATCTCTGGGAATAACTCCATAAAAAGGTGGAAACCCTAGTAACACTAGTGCACTTTATGTGACCTAATGGCCATGTTTATTTATGATTAACTAGCCCCTTACTAAGATCTCTGAAAGCTGGACAGTTGTCGGTTACTGTATGGTATTGCTCTGAACTATCAACAACCAAATGCTAGAAGTAAGAATTGTGTTTCCAGGGTTCTCTCTGCCATGTTCTTTGTGAAGAGTTACATTATATCATTCCAGGGGAAGATTAGGAGGACATAGGTCGTTATACATAACAGGGAAGAAGTACTTATGTTTCTTACCTGATAGATAATAAGGAGAAAACACATCCTATTTGCGACCTGTCCTCTAGAAGAGATCACAAGACTAGTACTTATAATTTTTACTTTTACTTTTGTCGTGACTTCCTCCTTCTTACTCACTCTCTTTCTTGACCGCATGGTTACCAAGACATAATACACGACTCCTCCCCATTGAAAAAACTTGTTTAGCAAGTGGTCATATTAATAAACAATGCAAGAGCTGTGTCAATAGAGGTGTGAAATAGTTCCTCAATGATTTGTCATTCATCTGTGGTGTCACTGCAAAGGTTGTAGTGTTGCTGTTCTCTAATACTTACCTGCTCCACCATCCTTTACACTGTTCAGGGGTCCTGTGATGCCTCTTCTGCCGACTTTATTCGTGCTCACAGTTTTGTGAATATTACATCCAAAAAAGTGAGGGTGTACATGGCAGTATGCCATTTCGTCACGTCTCCCACTGACTTCATTGAAAAACTATAAATCTCCATCACTTCTATTATTTTATGTACTTCCATACCACCACTTCTAAATGTCCACTGCGAGGAGCTGAAACTCGCACAAAAAAAAACAAACTCACCAGCTCTAAACCCGACCTTTAGTAAATACTTAGACTCAAAAAACACACCACTTACAATAAGCGAGTCCAAACTTTGCACCAAATAAGTATTTTTCTCCCTGTTAGTTATACATTAATACATTACATTAATATACACAATAATAATCAATATTTCATAATGGCTGATTCTTTTAGTTTGGACTTTGACAATACATACATGCATACATACATACACACACACATACTGTGGTACTCTCAGGATCGGGGGGGGGGGGTCCTTTCTGGGGTAACAAGGGCCCTCTTCCACACTCAGCAGCGTAGAAAACAGTCACCAGTTGAGGACTTGTATTCAATTAGCCGTAGCTAGTTTTATTTGCCAATCAAAAACAACCAGAACATAAAATAAAATCCTAGCCCGTCTGGCTACTAACACAGGTATGCCTCTCTCTCACAGAGGTCAGGCCTACTGCCAGGACGTTAAACAAAACACTTTAGTATTACTTACTCCCACAGTAAGTTAGGCTTACAGCACAGGTGTCTCAGGCTACCTGCTGGCTCCAGACAAAGGCACACAGCCCGTGGTCTCTCAGGCTACCTGCCTGCTCCCAGACAGACACTCTAAATTCAACCCACATACACCTAATGAAGGTTTGATCAGGTGCAGACCTGATTATGCCTGAACAATCCCAAAACCCAGACAGGCTTTGGTGGTTGGTGAACCCCCTTCACTTTCACTCAGCCAACCCCAGGGACCCCAGGGCTTTACTAAAGCCCAAACACACTGTTGGGAAAGGTGTTTCCCAACAGAAACAAATGACATACTTTCTCCATGGGGTTTTATCACACATATGTCAGGACCTGAGACATATATAGTGTCCTTCTATTACAAGGCCCCTGACTTACCACAATACATATATGCATACACACATATATACACGCATACACATGTACGTACGTACATACATACATGCATACATACCAACACATACATACATACATACACACATATGTACATATGCACACATATAAGTGATAAGTGGGGGGGGGGACTGACCTTTTACACTTGGGCCCATGAGCCTTTAACTATGCCCCTGTTGAAAGGTTAAAACAATGAGAAGCCCCTGTGGGCGGCATTGACCCCGTATCTGTGAGTAAAAAAGGCTCTTTCCTACCCACCGGGAGTTAAACAAAAAATTACAACCATATACATACACATACATTAGTGGCACAGGAAGGACATACAAACTCCACACAAAGACACTGTGAGTTCTAATCCCTGAGGTGAATCTACAAACACAAAGTGAATCTACAAATGTGCAGTTTCATAGAAGTACAATGTTGTCTGTTTTAATTTGCAGTTCTGAGACCCAGCTACATAGAAAATATCATATGTGTAATAAACTTCCTGGACACAAGAGGTTAAGCAAGAATATATATTCAGAAATAATATGCAATAAATCAGATAACTTTTTCTGAGAAGTTTACAGTATTTTCATTTACAAGTTTAGAATAAAATTAGCCATAACCATTATGCCAGGCTTTGATGACTTTTAGTTTCTCCCTCATGGGAGAAACCAAGAGTTGGCAGTATGGAGGTCGGAGCAGAGGGGACGTGATTTATGCAAAACAAAGCCTAAAGCCCCACTTACTGAACAGGAAAGCCATACATTTATTATGAATGGACGGGGTTGGAGGCAATTATTTACATTAAGTCATTGCCTCAGTCCAGGAGATTTGCCAACTAACCCTGCATTATCCTGTGCACTCCCAGCACAAATGCACCCTGAAATGCCCACATTCCGCTTGGTTCTGCCCAGTATTATATAACTACATCCCTGGAATCTGGGCAGTAGTGAGGTATTGTACAGTATTGCTCTGAATTGTTATATACAACCAAATGCTACAAATGTATATATTTTATGCTTTATGAGACTGGAATTTACTTTCACTTTTCATGTAACCTCCTTCCTCTCTCACACCCTTTCCTGACTGTATCACAGCTACTAAGCATTTCCTTTATCATAAAAATACAGTAGTAAGCACAAGACACGTCTACCAGGATAGGCACCAGTGTCCTTTATACCTGTTTTATTGATTGTCACTGTGTCTGCACTAGAATTCTGCGGGTGAGCATGAGACCACATCACCAACCCAGCTGGAAACTGCTTCATACAACCCCAACTGAAGGTTTCTTTATGTGGACAATCCTCTACACCGTTTAGGGTTTGTTATATCAGTGCTCGCAGTCTTCAGAAATGCATGAAATGGAAACACCTACTGTATAGAAGAAGTAGCCGCACTGGGGACATGGAGAAGATAAATCCGATATTTGCTTTGTGCCCACAATTGGACAGGCTTAGTATTACAATATACAGTAAAGGCAGGCTACACACCAATACAGACATGTGTCTACCGCCATTTTAAGTGCATAGGATAATTTAAAGATAGGAGGTTGTGGTCCCACTGCTATACCACTGAAATAAATAACAGCAGACAGTAAGTTTTCATTAATGTCTGTCTAACACTAAAAGTGTTTTGAAAATGCATGTGTGGCAATCAGTACATGGGACTGTCAAAGTCTGATTCAGCCTAGGGAGGGGTTTGTAGTACCCCCCCCGCCCGTCTCGTGTGTAAAGCAGCGTCACGCTAGAAAGAACAAAGAAGCGCGGACAAACCGGCGCCATCTTGGAAACGTGCACACCGCATTGCGAATAATCGCTACACGGATAAAAAGATTCCATAAAAATATGTTTAATACATCGCAAACATAACTAAAGTACTCAAATACAGTTTAAATATATTGTTGCGTAAAATCGCATATTTGCGATTTTACCTGCTTCTGAGCGAACATTATTATCTCTTGCGGCTGCGACGATCGCTCAAAATATACACAAATAGAATCTTAAGGTGGTTTAAAATATGTCTATCTAATGGCTAATCTTTCTAAATGAAAGATATATTTTATTTAAGTTATTTCACATTAACTTATACTGCTATTTTCCTTTTAGAATTCACCAGACCGGGATTAAGCCGAAATATGCTGCACAATGTCTTTACATAGTCATGTTTAGTATCATTTTGTAGCTTAGGATGTATAGATAAATAATATGTATGTAGTTTTATAATATGTTGTATTGTAAATATGTTATGAAACCAGATAGATATTAATTAGATATCATATAGGCTGTTTAATTAGAATGCGACGGGAAGCTCAAGGCAGGAAACCAGGACAAAGGACGAGGACCTTCTCCAATCAAATGCCAAGAGAAAGACCACCTGACATCGATGGACCAACGAGAGGGACCGAGGGATGATGTATCACTTCTTTTGAACTAAATGTGTATAAAAAACCATGTGTTTGAACTGTATGGGGAAGTTGTGTTTGGATTGACATGGCTGGGATAAGTGCTGATCCGCTGCTGTGACCAGGATCTTTCTTTGGGTAATTGCTGTCCCTGCTGAAATAGAACCTTTGGATTTGGACCACAAAACTGCTGAGATTTGGAGTCTCTTTCTTTCTTCATTATTTCATCGCCGGGTAAATAGCTGTACTTGTACTATTCATCTGCAAGGTATTTCTTTATTTGGTTAATTATTGCGTATATTCGCACTGTGTACGGCTTGCGTACGCAGTGAGTGGTTTTAGCGTGTGTTAGCAGTGAATGGTTAGAGTATATTCGCACTGCGCATGACTAAGCGTGCCTACGCAGAGGGGGTTGATCTTAGAACCACGTGGTGATATCCGGTATTATACTTGTGAATGGTATTGGATATGTATTAAGGCTATATTCATAACAGGGTTTATTTAGTGTTTCATTGGTTAAGTAAAAATACGGACTTAACAGGACGCACCACTCGTAGCCTTAGGAAAAGGTGGTGCGAACACGTACGAAATATTAAAAAGCGTTTGATAACACCTTTTCCCCCTTCACTTTTTCCCCCTTCACTTTAAGAATTTTCACCAATGCAATGTAGGACAGATTAAAAGATTTATAGGCCTCAAAAGGGTCACTGGGGATAGGAGGAGGGATGACCAAACGGAAGAATTAGCCAGATCTGAAGTGAGAATTATTCATGAACTAGATACCTTGCATCCGGGAGGTTTATTTATAGATGTTTGGTACTACCTGAACCCCATCATTTGAACTCCACCACTATATTCACTAATCATTCACAACCACATTTCATGTTATGTTTTTATATATGTATTATTCACTACTTATATTTTGCACATATTTCCTACCAGAGATAGGGAAGCACATATAACTAGTATTAGAATGGGCACTATGTCTATTTTCTAATGGCAGACAAATTTATCACAATAAGCACAGTTAGGTTTTACACTATTTTAGGTCAAGACACATGCACCGGATTTTGTTTAGTACACCATAGTTACCATCATAGTAGTTTCATACTCCTCTAGTAACAATTAGTTCACACCACTTTGGATTTAAAAGGGTTAAGAATGGAGGCCGAAAGGAGTCTACAAGAGCCGACGTTACACACTTATACATTATATAAAGGGTTAAAATCCAGTCATCCCGCTGAAATAAAATGCTGTCACACACACATATTATCCCATATAGAGTGAAAATACGGTAGTTCAAGGGTTAAGTGGTAGGTATCCAGCCCGCAAGTTTATTGTGAGTCAAACTCTTCCTTTACGTAACATGCTTGAATAATACAACCTGATTAAAACTGTTTGATCAAAGAATGACAAGTAATATATCTGTATAGGAATACCTGGATAAAAAGAATTTTTTTCTAATTGGGAAGAAGCATGCAAAACTTTATAACACGCCCATATTTTGAACCACCCCCTATAAATGGAGTGGGGAAATGCGTCAGTTAGGTGTGCCACGATCGTCTCTCTGCCTCCTGTTCACCCTGCATGTACCACTGCCGGCTGGGCCCTGTTGTTCCGGATGTGAGAACCGCTGCCGAATATTCAGCAAATTTTCTTCAGCTTCCCACTTTCTTTGCTCTTCAAATCTGACCATCTCTTTTTTATTTGGTTTTTGTTTCTTTTGATGCCACATATATTCTCAATAATTTCAATGACTGTGCATTATTATTCATTTGTGAAAATTAATCCGCGGGTACACCTTCTTCAGGCAGTCATAATCGCCTTTCTGAGATAATGAAATTTCGAAGTAACAAAGAAAACAGTGTGTAGGGGGTCTTGCCAGTGGGGGTGGAAGGTGCGAGATTGGACAACATAAAAGCCACATCTTCTTTCTGGAATATTCTATGATGCATGAAAGCTTGCAGACCTTTTTGTGTACGGAATGATTCCAGGATCTTGTTTTATTGAAAATTTGCAAGGTACCTTTAACATATCATTATGATAGTTTATAGTACATACAGTATATGTTAATGTTTATGGAATTTACTATTGTTATAGCAGTTTATGTGACAAAGTTGTTTTTAATGTATTCTGAATTATATTATTTTTCCACAGATGGCTGCTGTCCTAAAAAAAATTCATAGTTGGCATTAACAACAGCCATCGGGATGATGCTGAAGAAATGTTGGAGTTGAAATAGAATGATCCACTCTTTCCTAGTGAGGTGGTCGTCACGTTTCCCAATTCAGGTTTTATTCTAGGTAGAAATGTTAAGCAAATTTCATCTATTCCTCTGTTCCTCTGTTTCATCTATTCCTCTGTTGGTAACTGTAAAGTAATAAAACATAAAAAAAATATTTCTACATGTATTCATTGAATTTTTCATCTGTATTTCTAGAGGACCCAGGCTGTTCTCAAGAAATGGATAAATGCACCTGTGTTCCCACTCAAAGAACAGAAATGGCTTTTCAAAGGTCCAAGAAAAGGCAAAGACCCGCTCCAGAACTAACTAACCAATCACTGACAGCCAAAGTCATAGAAGTCATGAGAAGTCACAGAGAGGTTCATTTGCACAAAAGCCAATTAAAAAGCAATTAAAAAGCCATGCCCTGGTCATGCCATCTCATCAACCTTACCACCAGCAGCGACATCATGATTAGCATCATACATACCAGCACACACCCTATCGCTACAATTACCCACCTCACAACAATCTGTGACATCTACCCCTAAATGTTCGGCTGGTGAAGGTCTCCCACCCCTAGAATTAATTTTCTGTGCGGTTTTGGCCACACACGATTATCAGCCAGTGTGTGGCCATAACTGATGTTTTAGCTAATGATTTTGAGCCAGCAAAATTGTTACGATTGTTACGGATTTTTTATATCCGATAATCACGTAGCGTATGGCACCGATACTGAAATGTTCGTCATATACATCAGGATTGCAGAATTTTGGTAAATTCATACTTTTACTATGTAAACATGTCCTGTACATGTAGGGTGGAAAATAATTATTGAAGCAATACAGAATTAAAAGGAGGAAATATGACAAGTACTTCAACTAGAGCTAATTCTGACAAATGATAGTATCTTGAGGTGAGGTGTCTGTGGCAGGTAGATGCTCTAGGATGATCTCACTATAATGGGTATAATTACTAAGCGGCGAGATTGCAGTGAGATTGAAAAGTAGGGATGTTGCCCATAGCAACAACAAAGATTCGAGTTTGCATTCTCCAGTGTGTAAAATTAAACAGAGCTTGAATCTGATTGGTTGCTATGGGCAACAACCCCACTTTCCACTCTTACTGCAATCTTGCTGCTTAATAAATGTACCACTAAGTCTCTTTAGAGCATTGTGAAATACCAGTCAGTATATATTAACCACCCATTGGGTGCTAATAAAACAAACTGGACTGAAATTAACTCATATCTGCAATAAATATTCCTTCACATTTAGATCTTTTATTCTTCTGCCTCAGTAAATACACATAGATTACATGATTTAAATACCTGATCTCTGTCAGACTGGAAGATCTCTTTTTAAGATCTGTGATGGTGACAAGACCTCGGTCCTGGAAATCATTGTACATTAGATCCAGATGTGTAAGATTTCTGTTGTTACTCAGTGATACAAGATGTGCAGCTTCTTCGTCTGTCAGGTAGGTATAACGGAGACTGGAGATGAGATAAGCACATTATAGATATTGTGGTGATAATCACTTGTATAATAAAGATGTATTTTAATTCAGTCCCATTCAATTGCCCTGGGATAACCAGTCAGTCTGTTATCTAATGGCTTTAGCTCAGTCTCAAAGGGAGGAATGAGTTTAAAACCATAAATGTCTGTAAGAATATATGTATGTGGGTCACAGGAGTCCATAGGGAAATATATCCGTTTGTCATACCAGCTAGATTACTAAATCAAGTGATAATTTATGAGTCAAATAATAAAGTCTATCAAGCCTCAAATATCACATTCCTAAGAGGAAGCCAGGAGGGGCATATGAAAGTTAAAAACAAATCTGCAAGTACAGTTTTGGTTCATCTCTCATGGGACCTCACTAAGCTGAAGGGCATGAAGGCCCAAGAAGTGCCTGGTGGATGGAGCCCATCCTCACTCTTCGGGGTATATTTACTAAGCGGTGAGATTACAGTGAGATTGAAAAGTGGGGATGTTGCCCATAGCAACCAATCAAATTCAAGCTCTCAGTTTTATTTTACACACTGGAGAATGTGAACTTGAATCTGATTGGTTGCTATGGGAAACATCCCCACTTTTCAATCTTACTGCAATCTCACTGGTTAGTAAATATACCCCTTCATCCATAACCCCAGGAACCCTTAACATCTCTTACCAATGCTATCTGTGTGAACAAACAGCAACTTTACTGAATATATAATACAAAAACATAGACAATCTTAGTTTCAATGTTGCTAACTTTCATGTCAAAAATGTTTTTAACTTTACCACAAACAGATATTATCTGACCAATTTGTCATTGCTCTTCTTAAGGTGGCCATTCACGGGCCGAATTTCATCCAAAACCCACGATATTCATGGGCTTTGGAAAAAAATTGGTCCATGGATGGACACAAAAAAAACCCCAACGGTGACCAAACGCTGGGAAACGTAAACAAAAGACATCAGTGATAAAACAGATTTTCCGATTGATCTCGGTGATCTTCCGATGTTCGTTTGTTAACAAAAAAAAAATACCTGGAATGAGAAAGTGGAATGAGATGATGTCTTTTCAGAATGTATGGGTAACAAAATCCCGAACAAATTTTAGAGACGGTCAACAATGCTTAGAGACATACTTGTTAAGAGTTACTTTCCTAGTAATATTAAGAAACAGCCTAGAATCTGTGGCTGTTATCCTTTTGCACCTGCAAAGCATGTCAATACGTCAGTATGGAAAAATTGAATTTTTAAAAAACTTTAGAATGAGTTTTGCATGTTTTTTTTAGGATCCATATAAATCTATAGAGTTAACCTGATAGTGAATGTCAGGATATATACTGTACAAATAAGAGATTGTATTTGATTGAACTTCATTATGTGCAGATATGATGAAAGAGTGCATTTAATAATGTGGATTGAAAATGTTTCTGTGTTTTTAACAATGGATAATTAATATATCTGTTTATATTGATTGGGTCTGTTTGATTGGGCAGCGGTAGAGGAAGATGAAGTAGCATATGATGTAACATTGTGTCTGTTAATCATAGGTTAAGCTGGGTACACACGGTAAGATAAATTGTATCCAATCGTAAGATTTTTCAAGAGTGGGTAAAACCATGTTGAATTGCAGGGGGAGGTAAAATGAATGTCAGTGTGTGCATGCAGGGAGAATACTTTATTGTTGCATGTTGCACACATAATGACCGGTGTTACTGTTACACTGTTATTAGACTTGGGCTGGAAACATCATCTCTCACCTGTAATACTGATTGCAATTAATTTAATTTGCCTCCCCTGCAATTCAACATGGTTTTACCTACTCTTGAAAAATCTTACGATTGGACACAATTTATCTTACCGTGTGTACCCAGCTTTAGATTTGATGGTCCTGCCAAACCATCCAATCGATATCTACAATGCTCACTATATAAACCAGTGGTCGAAGTGGAAATTTAGAAGTGGAGGTATGGACATTTAGAAGTCAATGGAGATTTGTAGCTTTTAATTACATCAGTGAGAGAAGTGCCGGTATGGCATACCCCCGTATACCCCCCCACTTCGAGCCCTGATATAAACCATAGCATTTAACACATTGACACACCATCTGTAAACAAGCCTTATAGTGAAACGCTGCGTCAGATTGACTTCCTGTGTGACAAAAATAAGAGAGGAGGAGTTTGATATACAAAAGGTCTCAAAGCTGTTTATCAACAATCTCCAGGGAGGGATTGAGAGCAATGTCTCTCTGCAAATCTTTATCACGTGTCTGTCTGTGAGTAGAACGGGGACAAGTAGGATATCCAAGAAACAGGGAGGGTGGCATACGGCCCATTGTGGGTGAATTGCTCTGTTTTGGACACTTTTATATGGACATTTACCTCAGTGTTAGGGATAGTAATACATGGACTGAAGAGATAGGGTACTCCATAATTTACCGCAAACTATTTAAAAATAAGTTTTGCCTACAGACCAGTATATTAAGATTTTTTTTTTTT